>JANSTP010135558.1:0-22880 GCA_025330745.1 Cladonema radiatum | reverse complement strand
GTAACATTTGAACTATAATGGCTTTTTGCCTACTACTTGTTGACTTTTCATAAAATTTACCAACACACATTTTGGAATTTTTTACTGCAAAACTGCTACTTGCTTCCTAGAGAAAAAATTTTCCGCTCAGTATTTTTCTCAAATTTTTTGTCTGGAGCAAGTACTTACTTCCCTAACTTGAAAAAGCTAAAAATCTCAAAAGTTTCAAAAATGTGACATACTTACCTTATCCAGATTTGGGCAGAACTTCAGTTTACACCAGTTTATTTCAATTGTGATCTGCAACTACGTCGGAATTGGGTTTTGTTAAGACTTGCTTGGATTTATTTTTAATAATTTGACCAAAATTTTTAAAGGTGCCAAAGTTTAATCCGAGCAAAAGTTAATGCTCTTGCACTGATTGATTCATTTTTTGTAGCTGGACTTCCCAATGTATTGATATTTTTAAATTATTTTCATAATCTTTTTTTTACTTTTTATTCAAATTATAAACACCAAAGTATATTTGTTTTGATTGATAAAACAATTTACATTCCTAAAATCTCATGCCTTTGCCACTTAGACATTTGGAGAGATATGTGAAGCAGAGAGGAAAGAAATTAATGTTATATGAGTTGTGTAAACTTACTGCTTAGTCTTTTGAAGTTATCTATGAAGCAGATAAACAGAAACCAGAGCTATATCAGTAATCAGCAATTGCCAAGTGCTGAAGTAAATTTTAAGGACTGAAAAATAAGTTTTTAGGGAGCTTATCTTATAAACTGAGATAAACTTTTTCTGATTTTCATTTAAGGACTGGATATTTTATATAATATTTCATATATTGTTTATAAATAGTTTCTGTCATTCATTATAACAAAGTATATAGGATTTTTATTAATTAACAGGGCTCACACTAGAGGTAAATTATATATTATGAATTAGAAACAATATGTGCCAAACATTATTATGACTATAGTCATTTGTTTCTTGATTTGTCCCAGAGTAGAGTAGTACACTGATCTGTATATATTTATTGAATGTAATAATTCTGCAGTTTATAGAAATCCTTTATGAATCCATACAATATACAGAAGATATGTCTCATGTGTCAGTTTCTTGTGTTATTTGCTTCTAGATGAACAGAAGTAGCTGACTATAAACTGATTTGATAGACAACTGTATGCAAAATCTCAAATATGCCCAAAGCCAGTCCTAAAAATATTTTTGGACCGCACTTTAGCTCACGCAGTATTTGAAAAGGAATTTGCTTCAGACTTGATTCAGATTTAGATACCATTAGACAAATGCAAATGTTTTTATAAGGACTGGTAAAAGATGATGAGTCAGGTTGCTCTTTTTTTGAAGGAAATATTGGCTAAATAGTTTTTAAAATGTCCTAATCTGCTACTGTGTTTATAAAGCTAATATATCAACATGATAAGTGTTCTTATTACTTTTTCATAATCTGGAGCTTCAAAGTTTCTTTTGCTCGTTCTTATTTTATGCTTAGATCTAAGGCCAGTGTGTAAGCCAGGACTTGAAAAAAATCAGCAATTTTCAAATCACATTGGGAAATTACAGACGTCTCAAGTTGATTCATACATTTCACAATGTTGTAAAACAATTAAAAGCACTTAATTAGCATTGCTAGGAAAGGTTTACTATTGCTGTGGACAATAATATCCAAGATTTAAAATATTTCAACAGTATTGTCAGAGCTAATTGGGAAAAAATAGATTATTTTTCAATTGGGAAAATGGCGGAAATGCGGAAAATAAGAACCTAGCTTACTCCTTGAAGGCGTTTGTTCCATAAAGATTTTTGCATATAAAAAAACTTGTAATTAAAATGGTTAATAAAAGATATAAAATATAATATATTTAAAAATAAATAAGTTTCTTTACAAAATAATTATAATCTTTCAGTAAGAATTCTCAAATTACTTCTTCAGTTACCAAGGGGTTGATCTCTTGCAAGGGAAATGGTTAACAAAAATTTCATACTTGGGAATATATGAAGAATTTTCTTGATATGGTATTTAAACTCATAATATATATTTCTGAGCAGAAAGAACTTAAGGTGTAAGAAACCTGTTGAATTTTACAATCTGTCATAATCGGTTGCAATGTGTTACTAAAAATAGATTCAGCAGAAAAATCCAATTTGTAATCAGTATATATAGTATTTTAGTAGAATGTAAATGGCAATATTTCCAATGCATTTATTTGTAATTATTACTTATTTATTTGATATATCTTTTAAATTATTTGTTATCATCTTATATTTTTATCTCTATCATTTTAGTGACAAAACTTCTTTAGAGATATTCTTATTTCCTGAAGCTCTTGCTTATGTCATTGCCTCATTTGTTTGTAACAAACCCTTTCCTCATAGTTAGAACCCAAATCTTGCCCCTCTGCCACTACTGAATATTTGACTCAAACAAGTTGTAAAAAATTTGAACAAAATATTTGATGTGGCTATGATGCAGTATTATAGGATTTTTTTCAATTCTCATAAACATTTCTGTTTATAAATACTTTATTTCTTTTTTCTCATGACTTAATTTAAAGAAACGTGTGAGGGACTATCAGCATTAATGTGACTTCATAGGTTTTGATTCAAGCCATATAGGCAGCCATCTAGACTATAACCAAGAGAAGAGCTGTTGGAAGAAATGTATCTTCTGCTTTATCCTTGAAAATTTGTAAGTTACTATCACTTGGGTGTTTAAAGATGGTAATTTGATGTGTATCTTCGAAGTTACATTGGATATTCTTAGAATGTTTTATCTTTTTGATTTTGAGTTTGTTGGCATGCTATACTAGTTGTTTTATTGAATTGTTGTCACAAGTTTAATATGTGTTTCTTAGAACTCTAATACTTTATTTTAATAAAGACAAAGATTATTATTATTCTTTATTATTCTCAAAAACCCTTTTCTTATTTGTAAGAAACAAAAATTTACTGCTTTTGTCTGTGCCTCTTACACCATCCCCCTCCTTCCAGGTGACAAATTTCATAACTGTTGCTGAAATAGCTGAAGTTTCTTGCTCGTTTCGTTTTGTAGAATGCCAGTTTGAAAAGGGTTGTTTTACTGGATTTTTATGTTGACCTTCTTAATACTATTCTATCTCAAGCTTTTTATTTATAGACTTCCAAAAACAATATTTCATGGAGACAAATTACCAATGACTGCTAGCTCACCTGTCTCAATAGTCTTTAAAATATAATGTATTTAATTTGAACATTTTATAGTAATGCTCAAAAGAACTGTATCATTTTCTGATTGCAGGTATAAAACATTCATATGAATATTCAATAAGGCGCATGACTTTTATCAAAGTTTATTCCGTTCCGTCCGATGGATCTTTCTTAGTGAAATATTTAGTTCTGTCCGTGGCGGTTTTTAGTTCAGCACCAAATTGGCACCCTCAATTTTTGCTCCCTACTGTTTATAGTGCTTTGTCCTTGCACCGGATCTAGCTTTGAATTATTGTTTAGGGCTTTTCTGAGTTATTGTGAGCCAGATTTTTGCAAAAATATCACTTCATTCATGAATTGTTATATCAATTTGTTTTTCAACAGTCAAATTATTGTAATTCAGCTAGATGAGAGAATTGAGAAGATAAGTTTTGCTAACTAAACTAAAACCAAAATCTATTAATAAGACCTACTAAATTCTAGCTAGACTTTAAACAAGTTGGAAATAAAAAAAATAATTATGCATTTTTTTTCGATTCTTGCTAAGGTGCGTGGTTTGGTGGTTATGACCTCGGACTATGTAGGAAATGTGTGAATCGCTGGTTCGAATCTTGGTAGCAGAGTTTTGAGATGCGGTTTTTTATTTTTATTGTTAAGTCCCCTTTTTTAAAATACAGGTTGGGCAAAAAAAAAAAAAGGTGACATTTTTTAAACCCTTGCCGAACGCTTAATTTTTTGGTGTTTTGAAAACTTTTTCTCTAAGAGATAATCAAGTTGTTTCTAATCAACTTTGAAAAAAAAAATTGTAAAATCAAGATGTAAAACTTTTGAAAATCTACATTGAAGATAAACAAATCAGATTTAAAAATGTAAAAAGTCGACGTGAAAAATGTTAAAATCATTGTTCAATATGCTTTCCTTTGTCTTTTTTAACCTTATTGCCCAATAACTTACTAAGTGTTTTTTACAAGAATACAAAAGACATAACTAATGAATGTCTTCTTTATCCATGCAACCAAAACACACGATAAAAAAGACAGAAATTTCCTCAAAAAGGCTTCTCTCTTTGAATTTGATTTTTGAGTAAAATCTGGAAAGAAAAACTTAGCTACCATTTGATAAAACAAATCTAATTTCCTCCCGAGTTATTATAGATTGAGAAAGTTATTCTGAACAAGCTATATATTAATTAAAGAAAATCTTCCAGACTTGGTTTTGGTGTAAAAACTAAAGAAAATATAAAAGTTTAAGCTTTTAATGCAACTTGAAAAAATGTCACCTATTTTTTCTGCCTGCCCTGTAGAAACCAAGTTCAGTATATTTCATCAATTAGTTTAAAAAAATTGTAAAATGATGATGGAAATGTTTCTAGTAATATCAAACAGCTACAGATATATGCAGCAGGACTGCCACCGGTTCAGTGGTGATGGATAATTAGTAAAATATGATAAAATGATGAAAGATCACTTGCTGCACAAGATTCGATTCCAATCTTGATCATCAATATGATGTGGAATGTCTTTCTTCACTGATTAACAGCACGATACTTGATCACCATTGATTCATACAATTCATATATACATATAAAACTCCAGTGATATTTATTCTATCTATTATTTGTTTATTAATGTCACTAAAAGATAAGAGAGATATTAACAATCTCCTTTACTTTTCTCTTTCTGTTATTTGAAAGCTTTTTCCTGATAAGCACTTGAATTTTAATAAACATGCAATATTCATTGGATTCGTTGGGTTTAATATACTGTAACATGCCAGAAATTATGTTGACAACACCACAAAAACGGTACGATAATAATGATAAATGTAATGCATAGGTAGGTTTGTTTTTTTTTTTAAAAAAAAAAGCAATAAGTGCAACTATGGCAAACACCATAAAATAAGTCGTAATTTTAAAATTTCAGGGACCCTGTTCCCAATATCATTGCAAGATTATTGGGTGATACACCTGACTTTGTGAGAATGTCAGCAATCTGTTGGTGTTTTTGGATCCAAACAAGATTGATGTGTTTATTTTCTACCATCTCTCGAATTGAGGTGATGTTGACAATAAGTCTCTTCTCAAGCAATTGTTTGGTTGAGTGTACAGTTTCAAATAGACTCAGATTGTCTGTAAATACAATTTTTTTAACACTTGGCTCAATGGTTTTGACAACAAATATGTTTAAAAATATTGAAATGTCACATGCATCAGACAACGAAAGTGTTTCTGCTGTGATTGTGGACCTTGCCACTCTCTTGATTCTCGTCGAATTCCAATACAAGGGGCAGGTGTTGTTGTTACTGTTCGTCATAAAAACTAACTGTCCTCCTTGACTACCCTTGTTAGGTAAGTTATTAAAGCTTGCATCAGCAAATATTCTTGATTTTATTGAGCTCAAATTCATTGCATTGAAATTTATTACTTGAAAATTTACTTGAAAATTTTGTTGATTTTGCGAACATCTAATACACCTGCGTCGTTTATTTTGTGCATGCCTTGCAAATGTAGAAGCTTATATCAGGTCTGGAAATACCAGCAACCCAATTTAACTACCCAACAACTTTTCGAAAGAGAGTTTTTTCGTTCTCTGTTAGTTTTTCTTCCTTGGATCTGTTTTTGTCAACACATATCTCTTTCATCGATTGTAAATAGTTTGCTGTTGCAGGTTTATACTGAAATTTTTGTTTTGTGTTAGTTCAATACCGACGTATTAAAATGCTGCTGCCTCCTCTGAACCGAACTTGATTGCTGTTCTGAGCTTGTCGATTACGTTTTCTTGAAATTTTTGGTGTACCTGCAAATATCATGTCATCAACACGACAGAGCAAAGTTCTGTAGAGTTCATTCTTTTCAATCCAATAAAAATTGCCAAAGTCAACATTGCTTATTTTTGCTCCTGGTTTTAAAAGTTCTTCTTTAACTCACAGATACCAAAATCGGCTGGCGTCGGCTAACCCATACACACATTTTATTAATCTCCAAAGCTTATAGGTTTTCGCTTCTGGTGGTGAGCGAAGAAAAACAGTTCTTTCAATTTCTTTACCCTGTAAGAAAGCTATTTTGACATCAATTGACTGCATTAATCATTGCTTTGAAGCTGTCAGCGCCATGGCTAGTTGATTGCAATTCGAGAACAGCAGGGTGAATCAGTTTTGAAGTCTTGGATTTCCTCAAACCCTTTAGCACATAGTCTTGCTTTTGTTATCATTGACCCGTTAACTAATTTTTTTCTTAAAACCCACCTTGTAGGGATACATTTCTGCCCTTTGTTGTCAGTTTTTTACATATACATTTTGATCTTTCCAATTTTCGATCTCTTTATGCTTTGCAATTATAATTTCATTTTCCTCCTCTTACAGATATATTTTGTTATATTCAGTTTCTCCTATAGGTTTCTGCTTTAGGTTGAATAATTTCGAAGTTTTCGATATCATGATCAAAATGAATGGACTTTTGAATTCCGTCTTCAGAAATGACATTCCATGTATTCTTGTATGTTCCTGTTACTTTTCGAGCCCGTGAAGTTAAGTAACAGTATCATAAATTTCACTGTTTTATTGTTTCACTTTTATACACAAATTGTTTTTTAGATTCAATGTTTGATCTTTAAACGAGAGATTTTCCAGTGAAGTTGAAAGCTCTTCAATTTCATTATTTCTTTCTGTTGTTATGGTATTCTTTTCAGCAGCAGATGTAACGATATTGTCATCAACATTGATTTGTAATGAGTGTGCAGTGTTTTGATTTGGAATTTGTTTATTTTGATCACTATTCTCATCAGCAGAGTTATTTTCTTCAGGGGAAAAACTTTCTGTTTTATTCTGATCATTATTTGGAGTTGAGGAGTTTTCTTGAGGAGTAAAATTTTTGGCTTCATACTGATGGTAATTGGGGGTTGGAGATTTTTCACTAATATTGTTGAAAGCTTGTCTTTGTTCTAGCGATATGTTATCTTTTCTTGCTGGTGTTATTTGACAAGGATGAACACAAACATAAGTCGATCCATACCTGACTAGAACTTGTTGCCCATCTTGTCCAAGTACTTTCGCAGGTCCCCTCCTTTTTTGATCAATTTGCCTCTTAAAATACACAGAATCACCTGTAAAGTACTTGTAATCATTGCTTGTACGAACGTTATGACTTTAAGCTCTCTTTATTATTTCTGAATTTTCACTTTCAATAGAAGCTCTTCTGCCATAGTGAAGAGCTCTTAGGTTGTCAAACAATACTTTTGAGACATCAACAGTTGATAATGCTGGCAGATTATTGTCAAAAACAGATGGTAGTCTTGGGTTTTGACTCATTGCAAGTTGGTAGGGTGAGAAGCCATGGACATTAGCAAGAGAGTTTTTTGCATTTATGCACCATGCTAACGTGAGTTGGAAATCGTTATTCTCATCTTCAAGTAACTTATCTAACGTCTCAGATATTTCCAAATTGTGTCTCTCTACTAGGCCGTTGACGAATGGAGACTCAGCTGCTGTGCATCGTACGTATATATTGAATGATCGATAAAATCTTGGTTGGCAAACTCCCCACCGTTATCAGTGAGAAATTTTTGACGGCACCCATATACTTGAATCCACGCAGTGAATAAAGCTTTCATGATCGCCATTTTACTTATTTCAATGGAAGCAGATAGTCGTGTCGCATGACCAATAATATGTAATATAATATGTCCTTTGTAAAACTTTAAATCCATAGCAGCACACTCTAGAAATGAGGAAGCTAAAGGTAAACCAACTATGGGTCTTGGAGGTGGTTTTCTGTAAACTTGAAATATTCTGCAATTTTTGGTAACGTTAATGATCTCTTCCTTCTATTGTGAATCATTACACCATTCTGTTCCAGCCGAATTTACAAGCTTTAACAGTTTTTCAGCGGTAGGATGTGCAAATTGTCGATGTAATTTTCCAGCCTAATCAGATTTTGTGTTATCCCTTTTGTTAACTAGTAAATTATTTTGATCATTTTCTGATGATAAATTATTGATAAGTTTACTTTATGGTGTTATGGGCAGGGCATAATGCCCGGAAGATGTAATTACTAATTTTCTTGGCTTTCCAAAAATTATTGCCTCATCATTTTCAAAGTCAATAGTCATACCTGCGTTTTACATAGCTTTTCTTGAAAGTAAAATGGGATATCGTTTGGAACTATATCTGTGTTAAGAAATAGTTGTTTGTCTGCTATAGTAACAGGGATGTCAACATTATTGATTGCGGGAATAAGGTGGTCGTCTCCAAAATGATACATGTTGGATGATTGTCTAGTTTGGATTTCAGCTTTTTCTGCATCACTCAGGCTTTGGACGTATAGATTATACCTAGTTTCTCCAGCTACAGTATTTGTGGCACCACTTCCAAGTAGTGCAGCGTTCCATTAGTCTGAAACAAGATTTTTAAGCATTGCTGGATGGTCTTAATCAGATTCGAAAAGAACAACTTCATGTGTAAAGTCTGTGCCAGATGCTCTCTTTTCGGGACACTGCTGTTCGAAATGAAAAATGCTTTCACATATATTACATCGTAATTGTACACCATTTTTATTACATGGGTTTTTGCGGTTACGTAAATTCAAATTTTTATTTGAATGATTAAAAGAACTTGCATTTTTATATGGATTTCTAAATTGGGTCGAAGTCGGATAACGGTTGAAGCTAGAATTTATATTTTGATTCATTGAATTAAATCCATTGTTCGTTGACTGAAATGAATTTTTTTGTTGCAAAATGGGTTGTTTTCTGCAAAGTCTATCTCATCGTCAGGTTCAAAACTGTCATAAGGGTTTTTTGGTTCATTTTCAAAATGTTGGCATTGACACATGCAATTTGTCGCTAGAAGAGCTTCTTCTGTTTTGATTGATTCCTCTTAAATCGGTAGAGAATTCGTTCCTGAGTCACTAAATGTTCTTTTAAGTTGTTGTTTTACAAATTTATATTCAAGTGTTTGGGTAAGAGTTGCTGATCTTCATTTTGAATATTTAAATTTGCTGCCTTTAGAAGACAATATCCTAAAACATCTTCTGACATTACAATACCATAGGTCTTTGTCTTATGCAGTCTCTTGTCAAATTCATTCAAAAATGTTGACAGTGACATTCCTGATGGTCTTTTGTATGTTTCAAAAGCCTCCAGTGTTTCAAGTTTTGACAACACTGTATCTTTTAGGAAAAGTTCATCTAATACTTTCAATATCTTATCAACCCCATCTTCAGCATCTTCAGCAGTTTGCGAAATATCCGTCAGAACCAATTATGTACTTAACGTCACGGATTGACGGAACTCGATAACTCAGTTTCTCGAATCCATCGGACGGAACTGAATCAAGCACCTTTTTTTATCTGTATTGTTTTACGACTAAATATGTATTACTTTGATTTAAGATACTTGGATTTTGCCAGAATTATTATTGACATGCAAAACTTAGATCAACGGGTTATGAATAAAACTGATTTGAAAAATTGATAGTTTCATTGATGATAAAAATACAAGTTTTGTCCCTTGTTTGTTGTTTGACTTTGTCAGGCTGGGGGAGTGGAGTATGACTTAAATATTTAAAACAACATTTTCACCTATAGTTTTTTTTTATTGACCATCAAAATTTCTGCAATGTTAAAATACTTTCCTAATAAATTTTTGTTGACACATTACAATTCTATAAAAGAACAATGTGATCAAACTACCCTCCCTATCAAAATTTCCTACATAAATAGATTTTTATAATTGACAGGTCATTTTTATATGGAAGGTCTTCTTTTTGGCCTAGTGCTTTTGCCAAATATGTGGGAATAACAAGGTAACTCAGTTTTAAATAAGGTATTACTGTTGTTTTGATTTTTTTCAAATGACTACTTGTGTCGTTATTTGCTATTTATTGAGAACTGATTTTGTATAGTAAAGGTGATTACTAATGCATCAGGTATGTTTTAGTCTAGAACTTGAAGAATAAAAAAGGAAAGCTGATTTGTATTTTTGAAATTTCTTCACAGTAGTTTTTAGAGTTCAATACAACATGTAAAGCTTACCAGATATTATAAAATAAATTTAATTTTGTATATTTGTTGAAAGATTGTGCAAGACTCTTTTATTTTGTGAATCAATAAAGTTACGTTGAGAATAATTCCTTTAGAAAATGGGTTTATTGAGCAATGTATGTAAATCTATAGAAGCATCGTCAACTTCGTTAGATGTTGCTCAACAAATTTCTATTAATCAAACAGCAATTGATGAGATCAAAGCAAAAGAAAATCCAACCAAAGAGTTTGTTTACTCAGTTACAAAGCAATTATGGGATCAAATTATGAGATATAGTAGTATTGAATTATTGATTGATAAGTGTTACACAAACATTGATAATATTGGAAAATGTAAGTTAATATTAATCTTCATTATTGAACAGTCTGTTTTAATTGATTCCACATTAATTTATTGAAACTACTGTGAAACCTTCATTAATATTACTTCTCCATAATAAATCCTTAAGAGGACAGTAGGTGTGGCCCACAAGATACTGTTTTCAATAAAATTGCATAGGTTGTAGAAGTCCATGTATTAAAAGGTTATTTATTTTGTTTTAATTTTTTTGATTTTGTCCTTTTGAAAGATATAGAACTTATTGAATATTTTGACGTGTTTGAATATGTGTTATGTTTTATAATGTGAAATTAAACCATAAAATACATATTTTATTTCGATCATAAAACCACATTCTTGCAGTGATACCTGTCTATAACTTGAACTATTCTAGGCTATTACAAATTGTAATGTGCAATCACACCAGTCTCTTGATAAAGCCTCACCTTTATGAAAAAGTAGTTGGGGAATAGTTTTCGTAGAAAGGTTCTATTCTGTTATGAATTGTATCTTTAGAACAAATTTACATGCTTACACTTAAAACAGGCTGTTTTTATAGAAGTGGCCACTAAGATACGTTTTACTATGCATTTAGTAAAATTAATTTAGAACTACATGGACTAGTTTATCAACAGTATTTTGTCTTACAGTTACTGATATATTTATTGATTTTTATTGCCAAAATAATGTGTCTGCGCATACGCATACACTTAAAGGTATGCAGTATTTTTTTTGCATAGCTTTACTTTTTATTTGTAATGCCATTATCAGTGGTTTATAACACTTTGTTTGTGTTTGTCCTGTCTGAAGTGTTCTTGGGGGAATCAATAATATAATTTTTTGCTATTTTCTGAAAATATAGGAGCTTGTGAATTATCCAATTAAGGTTTACCTTACCACCAAATCGAATTCCAGTTATTCTAGCTCGATAAAAATTTTAACAAATATTTGAAAATTCTGTTTTTTTGTATGAGTTTTGATAATTTGCAATTTTTATTTTCTCCACAGGTTTACTAGTAGCATCGTATAAATAGAATTACATAATGTCACATAAATTGAATCTTCTCTCATAGTCGAGTCCTACCATAAGTTCAATTTCTATTGCTTCTGACTTTGAGTCTCTACGATGCTCTTAGATAATAAGATCAGATCAAGGCTACTGTTAGTGCTTATTTTTTTACTATTTGAATATAGAAATGTTGTGTCTTTTTTACTAGCTGTGAATGATATTATGGATATGAAAACTCTGGGTGAAGAATCAGATATTGATAGTAAGTTCTTGATATTCGCCAGGAAGGTTTTAATTTACACAAGAATACACGGATCTTTGGTTTTTGTAAGTAAGAAAGTAAGATTTCATTTTTCATATATATAAAGCTTCTTGCTTACCAATGATTTCAATAATATTTTTAACAATAATTTGAACATTGATGTTTGCTAGTAGATTGTTTGGGGGCAAGTTTTAGCCATTCTGTTTAAAGTAACAAGGAAAGCAAACTGACAGGAAAAAATGTTTAAGTAGCTGTCATAGGTATTTTCTTCAGATTTTAATGTGGTAATTTGGACAAAAAAGCATAATGCTGTTTTAATCACATTTTTTAGTTATTTCTGTAATTGCTCAAAGAATATCAGACCGGAGAGTATTTGGACACGTCTTAAGCCTTGAAGAATCATACTTAAAAAAACTTAAAGAAGATTTATCAAGGAACACAAAGCTCAGTAAAGATGTGGCACACACTCTATGTAACAAAACAATAATGGAAAAATTTGCTTACCCATTAAGACCAAAAAACTCATGGGGATTTTGGCATAAGTACTTAGATGAATTTGATGATG
Source organism: Cladonema radiatum (assembly GCA_025330745.1). Taxonomy (NCBI): domain Eukaryota; kingdom Metazoa; phylum Cnidaria; class Hydrozoa; order Anthoathecata; family Cladonematidae; genus Cladonema; species Cladonema radiatum. Next base: position 10,503 of record JANSTP010135558.1, on the reverse strand, counting down.
GGAGAATTGATATCGAAGAGATTGAAACCACATATGAAAGATTGCTTGCAGAAATTCCAAATACATTAGGTGCGATTTGTTTTCTTCTTTATTTGTATTGATATTTTGAATAACCAGCTCAATCAATTTTTCGCTTTTTCACAGTTTTATCTCATTCTTACATTTTTGCATGATCAATACAGTTTATAGCTCATTTGTTAGCTCCAAAGTTCTAAAAAATTATGCCTCAAAGTTAGTTCCTCTAAGGTTTTGAATAGTATACATTAAAATTATCAATGGGCAACTTATTATTGTATTTTTTCACCAAATACATTCTTGTATGTATTCCAGAACACTCTTTATGCTCGAAAAATGTATCCTTTTGGTTCTATGTTCAAGCTAAATGTTCTACCTAAAGTATTAAAAGTTGCGTATATTTTCAACTGTATTACTTTTTATATTTGGTCGTTTTAACTGTAGCAATATTTAGCTGATAATGACAAGAAACTTTTACTTCAAAATACTGACGTGTTATCTTTTAACATATTAACCTATGCTTTTACTAATTTTAAATATTTTTGGTTTGCCCTGTGTGCAAAGGGGGAAATTTATGCCAGCTGATTGATTAAATGAGCAAATTAAGATTTTCTATTTGGTGAAACCATTAGAGAAAAATAAACAAAGGGAAAATGTTAAAAATATTGGGATTTAGGTGTTTAATCTGTTCCGTTGTTTCTGATGAGAGCAGACATTTGCATGTGATCTAAAAGCTGGTGTTTCCCATATTATGAAACTTGACAAACAGTAAATGATTGCTATTGGGAAATTATGCTACAAGTGCCTAGAAAAGCAATAATTTTCATCTTGCATCAAGTATATGTTGTTTCAAAGAGGCTAAAAAAGATGAAAGTGAAAAATCTACGTTTGCAAGTAGATCAGATGGAATGAAATTAGAAGGAAAATCCCACTTCAGTAAATATGACAATTCCCCAAAAAAGTCAATAAAAGACCCATACCTTACCTCTTACGATAAAAGATGCGTACCTATTTATTGTACGCCTCAAATGGTTCTGAAGATTTTAGAACATTTCATGGCCCCAATTATCATGGAAATAGCCAATGATGTCATAACTGTGGGAGATTTTAAGAATATTCGATAGCAAAACAGCTATGCAGCTTTAGCTAACTAAACTTGGCACACATATGGTCCGTATTATTCCAGAGTTTTTTCGCTTCTATTGCCACTGCAACACTCTTTGACGTCACATGGTAATACCAATTTCAATTGTGAAACCAAGGCCAATACTCTTTACACTGTATCCAGTTAGTTGTAAAAATTCGGACACTTTGATAGTAAGTCAAAAATAAATTAAGCAATCCAGAGTTCAAATGGATAGAAGAAAACAAAATTTTGACAACACTAAACAGAACTTCAACCAAACTAAGAATGAAAATCCTTAGGAAAAAAAGTTTTTTTGTGATGCTGTCTGAAGTTAGGTCGAATATTGTGGGGAGGGGAGTGAATAATTTTCAGAATTACTCTATCAATTTTCTGTTTGCGCAGAATACTTAAAAAATAGTCTTCTTTGCAAAATTTGTTCTACCAATCGATTTCTTTTTTAATTCTCTTCGAAAAATGGTATTGGTTTTGATTTTTGAGGAAATTTTTTTCACTGACAGAGAACCTAATGAAGTCACTGGCCACATGATACAAGGGCCTTAGAAAAAAGGTCCATGGTAGAAAATTAATTTGTACGATACATTTGTTCATTTTCAGAAGAAAAAATTTAGGTTACCCTTTTTGCCAGGTTCTTTGAAAAAATTTCCTGTCAAAAATAACAGTAGTGCCAGGCATGTAAAATAAAACTACAGAATAATTTTTAGCTGTTGCATCGTAGACAGAAGATATAGTGAAAAAAACTGACGTCACTATGTGTCAAACTTTTTTTTTCTTTTTTCAGAACCTTTGAAAGGTAAAGTTTCAAAAAGATGCAGGTATCATTTCTGAATGACCTTCAGTATGCTTACGCCAGTAAAATTAAAAATTTCGGTCAGTTGAAAACGAAGGTCAAAGTTATGCCTATATTTTTGGTTCGAATGAAAGATCTTTCAATAACAAACAAAAAATAATAAAAGTCTGTATATTGAAAATCCATACATTTTCTTTAAAATGTTCAAGGAATTAAAATATTGATATTTCATAATATGTACAGTTTTGAGAAGGTTTATTATGAAAAATAGTTCCGTAACAGAAAGTAATTCACAATTAAATACTCGGTCAAAAATAGTTCATACTTTACCCCTAGATTTGCAAATAACAATCTCTCTTTTACAACTCCCCACCGATAATCATATGTAGAGAACAAAATCCATATTCCAAAGGTTGAATATAAACACAATTTTAATAAATTTATCATTTTTGTTATTTTTCTCAAAGAATATACAGTAAAATAATTATATCACAAAACATATCTATAAAGAAAAGAAAAATCAGAAAAAATATACAAATGTTCGCTTCGCAATCAATCAATTAAGTTGAGTGTATATTTTGATTTGCAATATTGTAATAGAGTTCTTTTCGTGGATCATTACCATCAGTAGCATATTTTGAATTGAGCAATTTATCAGTAGTTGAAAGATTTATCAGTAGCAAGGAATAGAAAAAGTAGAGCCCTCTATTATTTAAGCAAGACAATGGAAATTTATTCATATTTGGTTCACTTTTGCTCTTCTTTTTTTCAATATTTTTCAACTGCGTAAATTGGGATATTCCAAATTGCCTCATCAAATATCTATTTATTGTTTTATCGTTATCTATTTGACGATGGTGAAAGACACGCTTGGTTTTGTTGTCACCAAGCTTCCAATAATATTCTAGAAAGCTCTTTCACTGTTGTTAGAAAAAATATTCTATTTTATTTCTTGAACATACCTGACATGTAAGTCCTTTTTGCATTCCTGTCTTCCCGTGAAGTCTTGAAAATGCTGTTTTCTCTGTATTTGATGAAAATATACAGGGTGGCAGAAAAAAAAGACGACATTTTTTCAAGTTGCATTAAAAGCTCAGGTCAAACCAAAAATAAGTGTCGCGGATTTTCTCTGGTTGATATATAATTCCTTTAGAATAACTTGCTCGATCTAAATTAACTTGCTTTCACTTCTCTTTTTAGTGAGAAGTTTTTTGTAATTTATAGCTATATGCGTGTGTTGTTGTAAAAAGTAAAAATTTTCATGTCTTTTAAATTCTTTCTTATTGTTTTGGCATAAATTTTGTCTCAAAACACTGATTTTGAAATGATTAAAATGTTATATTAATGCTCTTCTTGAATAAACATGAGTTGCTCTTTCTTCAAGGGATTAGAAAATTGATAATATGTAATGCATGCACCAGCATTTGTTTTATATACCTGCTTTTTAATGTGTCAAAAAAGTCTGAATAATGGGGTTTTAAAATGAAATATTTCTTGATGCATACGAAAAGGATTGCACTTTTTCTGCATTTTATTGACTTTTTCTATTTTGTCCAATGGGATTCTTTTAGGATGATAATGTATTTTCAGTGTTAAGCTTTCTGCATGAAAACTGGTGAAGGTTCATAGATGAGCTGATTATTGCTTTCCAATTGCCAGAGACTTTATGAATAAAATATATGTACGCTTTTTTATAAAATTTGTAGGTATCCCTGTTTGAAGCAAATGAAAATTCATTTTATTAAAAGGATTCATTTCCAGATATGACATATATATTTTTTGTCATTTTTTGTCCTTTGATTCATCAAAAACAATAATTTCATGATTCTGTATTTTATAAGGTTCAATATAGGGACTATTAGTAATTCGATCAGAAAATTTGTCCTTCTTCCATTTTAACCCTATTCATACTTGTTGCAATTTTTTTTGTTTCCTTGCTTTTTTTTCAGTTTTGTGTTTGGTATTACAATGGACTCTTTTATTGTTTCTGTTATTAGTTTTTCACACATTTTCTTGTTTAATTTATATATTCTGTAAGATTTATCTCATCAAATAATTACTAGCATAGTCAATTTTATAGTTTCATCTCAGAAAATATGCGAAAGGAAAAAATGACCAATGATTGTCCTTATGTGGCATAATGAAACAAATTGTAGCAGCCTAGCTAAGAGCTATATAAAAATTTCTGGTTCAAAAATTGTTCATAAGCATTGCTTGTGTAACTTAACAGTGCCTGAACAAGGCATCTTCAATCCAAAGACCAGAGGGAGTGTATGGGTCAAAGGAAGTTTTTGCATTCTTCTTTCCAGATCTCAAAGTTCAGTTAACTAGGTAGAAATAAACATAAAACGTTGAAAAATAGCATTTTGTGATTAAGAAGGATCAAAGATCTTTTTGCATTAACAGTGATTTGTAGTAAAATTTGTCTATAGAAACATTGTACTCCCTTTGTACTATAGAAAGTTTGTACTCCCTTTACCGAGTGTGTAGACAAACTATTATTGTAAATGACAAAAAACCACAAAAATTGATTTTAGGAAATTGATTGCTGATACGTTTTATACAGAAAAGAATTTTAAAATCTAGAAGTTGGCAACCATCTCATGGTTTACTATAAATTTTGCTTCTTATTTCGGTCATAATATTGCTCTTGTCGTCACTTTTAGTAGTTTGGAATTTAAGATATAGTCAGTTGATTCTATTGATATGTTGCTGTCTTTTTGCATATTTATTTTGAACTCATATGAAATGACTTGAAAAATTATGAACGCCTCATTTTAATTCACCTCATTATGTGCCTTCTGATTCTTGAATTATCTGCATTTAAAGATTCTTAGCTTAAAGAATTTTTTGAAATGTTTTGACAATATCACATTATTGACAGCTAATTATTTATTAATGAAGTTTATATGCGTTTCTCAAATAGATGATGCATATTGGATTTTTTAGTGGATAAGAATTAGTGATAGATCGAGTTTTAATAATGAGGGAAAAATTTAACTGTGCCTTTTTAACTATAGAAAGTTGATTTGACTAACGAGATCATACTAACTGTAATGTGTAATTAATTCAATTTTGTTTGTGTAAATAATATTTTTGCATAAAATTTAAAAGATGTGTAATAACTGTTTAAGGAATTACATTTTTTAGCAATTTATTGATATAAATTGCAAAGTTTGTAAAAAATAATAACCAAAACTTCTATATGGAAGATCATGGCAGATTGTGCTCAAAATCTATCTCCCTATTTTAATTGCTAGCTGAAACTATGCTGGAGTAGTGCCTCATATTTTATTCAGGGTATCATAAAGAAAATAACTTTTTAACTCAATGAAAAGTTTAGAAAAAAGTGCTTTGGATTTGATGATAATATTGTCAAATTTTTTGAATGTATTCAACTATTGTTTAACTTCTGTCATTGTCATATGCAGGCATTATGAATGAATTAATTTACAAAATGAATTTACACATTTTGTTTGATTTTTGGCTTTTAATTCTTTATTGATGTTTCAATGTAATATTATAATAAAATAATTTTAATTTATTTTTGTATAGTGAATATAATAATGTTGAGTAAAGAATGCCGCCAAAGATAATACAGTAAATTTGTGCAAGGCTGTTCAGGCTGTCATAGTCAATGAACACAATGATTTTAGTGCAATATGAAAGATCTTGAATCTACCTTTGCCAGAGTACTTTTTGAAAATATGCTGGAATAATAAGGTGATTTTTGTTTTTTCAAGTAAGATATTACTTTTGTCTCTTTTTTCCAAACAGATTTGTGTTCTTTTATATATCATATTGATAAGAAAATATTTTGTGCCGGACTAGATATTAACTAATTAAGGTTTTTTCTTATGAAAAGATTAGTTGTGTTTTATCAAAATACTTGAAGAATAATCGGGAAGAAAATTTGCTTTTGCTGCTTCTTTTTTGTTTATAATAATTTGCAAAGTTTGATTTCTTAAATATCTCAACATCAGTTTATATAGATAGATAGCCTACAATATGAACAACTTACCATAGATAGTAAATTGATTTAATTTAATAAATTGAGTAACATGAACCTTTTGAAAGGCTTTTTCTCTGTGTAAGTCAATATGTTATGTTAGGGATCATTTTTTTAGAAAATGGGTTTGTTGAGCAATATCTGTAAAGCTATTGAAGAATCAACATCTTGGTTGGATGTTGCTCAACAAATATGTATCAATCAAACAGCAATTGATGAAATTAAAAGAAAAGATAACCCAACAAAAGAATTTGTATGCACAATTACGAAGAACTTATGGGAACAAATTTTGGAATTTAGTAATATTGAACTAATAGTTGATGAAAATTACACAAAAATTAAAAATATTGGAAAATGTAAGTTAATACTAATCACTGTTAATTAACATTCAGATTCTACTTTACTTTATTGAAACTAATGTGAAACCTGCTTTAATGTGTATGTTTCGATTGTAATTAACTGCATGAATTAGACAGTAGGTTTGGTTTACCAGATACTGCTTACAATAAAGTTGCATATGTGTATGAAGTCTAGTTACTTACAAGTTATATTTCGATCCCCTTAGTTGGACCATATCTTAACGTTATTTAGCGCAGAAGTTTTTTGACTTTGAAATCCTGTGGCAGACAGCTGATTCTGCCCCCTTGATATCTAAGGAACCACTTAACTTTTTTTTTTGGGTGGGGGAGGTCAATTTGACCCCCTCTCCTCGGAAATTAGAGTTCCTGATTAGGTATGACAGTAAAACTTTGTCAAGTTCTAGAACAACCCTTTGATGATGATTTGTTCAAAGAAATTTTTGATGACTTCATCAGAACAATGACATCATGGCTTTTGCTGAGCGTACCATCAAAAATCAATTAAAAGTCGCTATTTTCAAAATGATTACATGACATCATTTTGTCATGATATCAACTTCATCAAATGAAAAATTAGAAACTAAAGATTTCAAAAAATATCAGGCTCAAAAAGTGAAGATGTAGTAGCCAGCAATGGCTTCTAGACAGAGGTGCCCCAATTATTTGGAACAATATTTTTTCAGAATGTCTATAATAAAATTTGGTTAAAAGTCATAAAATGTGGCTTGCCAAAAATTAGCTGTTCCAAAGTTATTTAAAAAAAGCTACATCTGGGGTCAATTTGACCCCCTCAGTCTAAATAGGGTTAGGAAAAACTGATAAAATTATGTGCAGTATCAGACCATCTTATTTTCAACACTTTGGTTCCAATGTCAACATATGATGTTATGCAGTCTGATGATGTCATCTTTTTTCATGGACAAATTGTTCCAATATAACAGCTTTTGGATCAAACTTTGAGTGGTGATCAAAAGTGGACCAAAAGACCTTTTTACGGTGTGATTTTCTGTAGTTTTTTAGTAAAATAAAGTACTTCACATCGTTAGGCTAAGACTAAAAAACAGAGTTTTGCTCCAAACAATCCTGAAAAATGAACTAACGAAGCCCCAAATGAAGAAGGCAAAGGCAGCTGTGGGTGTGGTTTCCCAAATTTTTTTAATAAACATTTTTTTGATACATTTTGTACAAAGTCACAAAAGAAAAGCGTCTTTGGTTTTAGAATTACAAGAAAATGAACCCTTAGGTTGATAATGATATTTTATATTTTTTGTGTTTATTTGTCTTGTTTTTCTCAATGTTGTAATTAAAGAACTTTTTAAAGTTTAATTCTCCTTAAAATTAATCAATATTGAGTTAATTATATAACAATAGATGCTAATAATAGCGTGCACCTCATGATTATAGCCTTGGAAGTCTTGATTCTTCAGTTTAAGACATTGGCGATTTGTGAATTGAAATAGTATGATTCTCATTAACCCTTTTTGACCTGGGAGAGGGGGTGGCTGAATCTCTTGATTTCCTTGAATGACTTTTTTTGTTATATAATTTTTTTTAATGAAACTTTCTGACTTTTCATAAAATTTATCAATACACATGATGCAGTTTTTTTTTTTCAGATGACCATGCCTATTTTCCCCCAGCAACAGTGTTGTTCCTAGCAACTGTTAACATTTTTTTCAAACCTCAAGGTAATTTTTGCCATTTGATTATGCTTCTTCTTGTTCAGGTCTTTTAGTACCTATATCACCAAAATTGAAAAAAACTTCTATATGATATTCCTATAATTTCTAAATAACGGAAGGAAAGACAAAAAATGGCAATTTTTTGATATGTCATGCCAAAATCCAGCAAGTGATCATTAATTAGTATTTTTTTTGTGAGAAAATGTTCGATTTGTAATGGAACTAATCAAAAATATCAATTAAGCCCATAAAATATCATCTTTTTTGACAAAAACTATATTTTCTTGTTTTTTGGGTAATTCTACTCGTAAAAATGATGTAATTATGGACATGGTCAAAATTTTCTTGAGGTTTTTTTTTTCTGATACAAATTTTACTTTTAGCTTGAATAATATAAATATGAATTACCAACGCTTCTTATTGTCGTTAGGCACATTTATTTTCGAAAAATCGTCAAAGAATTAACAAAAATTTGTGTGTGGCTTTAGAAAAATCGTGACATCGTCAAATTTTTGGTCTCCATCGCAAGTTATAGTTCATGAGCTGTGCATGTGAGTGGCAAAAAAGCCCAGGCTAAATAGGGTTAATAAAAGAGAACTTGTTTACCAAGCCAGATTTCCATGTCAGTTGTTATTTTTGGATAGCTCAGAGTATGAACATTTATATTTTCCTTCTTATTCACACAGTCTTTCATTTCTTTCTCATATTTCAATACAAGGACTTGTACAAAAACATTATTTTACAGAATGTCTAAAGCTTAGACTTTCTTAAAAATTGTGTATGAAAAGACTATTACAGTTATTAGATGGGTTTAATGTATTTTACAATGCAATATGAAATAATGTGAAATTGAATTTCAATAAAAGCTGGAAGTTAGTATATTGAATTCTGTATATTAGGGCCACAGAAGAAGGAGGCAAAAAATTGGTGTGATACATAGGTACAGCCGTCGCAATTTACGGCAGCAAAAGGCAATCGCTTTCCTATTTGCCTTCCAGTTTCTTCAATTCAGAAGGCAAAACCTTGCTGCCAATGATTTTTTCATTATAGTTATTTTTCCGCTTAAATAAATTTTTAATTTTGACAAATAGAGTTTAAGTTTGAAGAAATAAAGTTATTTTCTTGTTCTCAGACTACTACTACTGCAATCACAACATTTTTTCATGAAATTGCCACCACATTGGCGTTGAGGGGAGCAACAACGGTGGCATGTTCTTGCTTTCATTAATATTGGTAAATTGCAAGGGCTATAGGTAGTTAGTTTGGTCTTCATATACAGGTTCTATTCTATTGAAAACTCTGCATTTTGAACAAATGTACTAGCCAACACTTAAGGGAGGTGATTTTATAGAGATATATCTGCTAAGATGAATTTCACTGCGAATAGTTTGAAAGCAACCTATAAATTCATCTACTAGTTTATAAACAAGTTCTGAAAACGCAGAAGTTTCATTAAATATTTTTTCTTACAGTTACTGATGTCTTTATTGACTCTTATTACCAAAATGGTGGTTTTGAAAACACACAGACAATTAAAGGTATCACAAAATTTCAGTTTTTTTATAGCTTATGTTTAAAATTCATTGTATGTCTTAAAAATTATTTTCTGACATATGTTTCTTTTTTATTTGATCATTACTAATTTGCAAAGATTTAAACAGTACTTTTCTCTTATGAAATTTCTCTTTTGAAATGTGCAATAGAGTTACTTAAATGAAATATTTTCTCAGTATTAGCTTCTACCATGATTACAATTTCCATTGGTTCTCATTATAAGTCTCAATAATGTTCTTTAACTCTTTCGCATCAGCGCCTTTTAAAATCGTTCCTGTGGGAACGATGAGTTTAGGACAAGTTTTTAGAGTATTGGCGAGTTTTAACTAGACTGTTTTCCATGAATCAATCTCAATATAAAAAAATTAAGCAATGCAGCATAAAAAATCTTATTATTATTCTTGTTAATGCAATCTAAATGTAAAAATAAAATCCATGAATAAAAAATTCAGAAAATAAACATGGCGCCGGTTCATTCAACTGAAGCTGCTGCAAAGCTTTTCGTGACTGGCAATGAAAATGCTATTGATTCCTCAAATAAAAGCATTGATGTTGTTGAAGGAATAATGTTTTGTGACCAGCTTGTCAAATTCGAAGCTGAGTTTGACAAGAAAGGTACGTTTCAAGTAAATTTTTACTGATTACTAGGTAGCTTTGCTTTGGTCTCGTGTGTTCCTACTTTGACTAGTTTTATTTTGGAAGAGAAGAAGAAACTAGTGCTTACACAGTTGGGGCTACTGTTAAATTAATAGGTAATTGATTTAGACAACTATATTTTTATCCTAGTGCAATTATCAAAGAGGAAATGATAATCTTGTGAACAACAACAACCTGAATGAACAACCAACTGACTGATTGTAGTTTGAGTAGCTGAATGACCGTCATTATGCAGTCAACCTTGTTCAGCATTGCAATCAGGATAAGCTGATAAAGATATGGATTAGAATTCA
>JANSTP010135225.1:0-12629 GCA_025330745.1 Cladonema radiatum | reverse complement strand
CAGTTTTAAAACTCAATTAAGGATTGAGTTTTGACAGCCGTTAAACGGAGGTCAATGAGTGCTTGGATAAATCGCTGAGTAATTATATAAGCAAATTTCTTTGTTATGTAAATAGCCGCCATCCTCATATCAAATTTACAAAGAATCTTGAAGAAAATGATAAAATTTCATTTTTGAATATTTCAATGCAAAGAGTAAATCAATCTTTGGCCGCTTCAGTTGACAGAAGGGAAACTTTTAGTGGTGTGTATATGAACTTTAATAGCTTTTTACCAACTATCTAAAGTACGGACACCAACATTCGACAAAAAGAGTTATTTGTTTCTCTTGAATGTCTTAGTAAAATTTCACTCCAAACTAAAAAAACAACTGATTGAAATCTTCAGAACTTTCGAAACTAATATCAAATTGAATATTTTATTACAATCCTCAGACAGACTTTGTACCTCTTTTTCTTGCAAAGATCGATTACCTGACCAGCTATAATTGAAAGTGATTTATGAATTGAAGTGTAATAGCTGCAATGCTACCTACATTGGAAAAACTAGAACCCACTTTCATGTCTATCACAACCTTCCAATTTCAGATAACTTTGCCTTGGCAAAAAGCAACCTAAATTTGCAGAGGTAACAGAAAAAATTCAGTGTACAAAGATGTCTTCCTCGGCAATTAAGTCGGCTTTTGCCGAGTGTCAAGGCAAATTTCGAGGGCTGCATCAGTATGACCATCTTGGTAAATCTGTTTTCACTGAAAACAACTTGAAATACAATGAAAAGGAGCATAAGCATATTCATAGTGATAACCACATTGCAAATGCTGATTGTTTTAAAATTGTTGGGAGAGCAGCAAATAATTAGCATCTGAAGCTGAAAGAGGCTTTGCTCATATTTAAGTTGAAACCCTCTCTAAAGGTTGCTAAAGATTATTTGCCACTTTATCCACATTTTTTACCACGATACACTTTGTTAGTCACCATGGTAACGCAATTGAAAACAATTAATTGAGTAATAACAAATTTGTATATAATAAATATGTTATCTTTTTGATTTTATATAATTGCATGAAAACGTGAGTTCATTGAAGATCTTGCAAGAATTTTATTTGTGTGTGTTTCTTTCCTCATTTATTAGTTCTTGCTAGTTCCAGTTAGTTTATTAGTTCCAGTTATTTACTAGCCTTCATTAATTATGATTGTGGTGTTTGTTCTTTTCGCCGTACTGATTTTATTTATTTATTTGCTTATCATAGGTCAGTTGAGAAATTTCTTATTTATTTATAGGCTCATAAGGGATACTTGCATTCTACATATGTGTAAATGTACTAATGTAAAATATAATATTCACAATATCTTTTCCAAAGTAAAAAGAACTTTCAGAGCACTTTAGAAAGTAATAATTTTAATAATAATAATGGAGTTTTAATAATTTTTGAAAACTGATCCGTCAATGACATCATAGGCTGTTTCCATGTCAACCAACTGTCAAAATCCACCTATAAATCTTTACAACCATTCGGGGTATATGCATACCAAGTTTGGTTACTAAAGGCAAAGTACAGTTGGAGTTATACAAATTTTCAAAAATTGACCTTTTAATGAAGTCACAGGTCATTGCCATCATAACCAACCGTTAAAATTGATTTAAAAATCTTCAGAACCATTTGGGTTATAGGTTTACTAAGTTTGATCACTAAAGGGAAAGTACAGATGAAGTCATAAAAATTTTTTCTAACTGATCTTTTAATTATGTCATAGGTCATTTCCATGGCAACCAACCGTTAAAATCCGCTTTAAAATCTTTAGAACCAATTAGGGTATATGTGTACCAAGTTTGGTTACTAAAGGCAAAGTACAGTTGAAGTTATACAAATTTTCGAAAATTGACCTTTTAGTGAAGTCACAGGTCGTTGCCATCATAACCAACCATTAAAATTGATCTAAAAATCTTCAGGACCATTTGGGTTATATATGTACGAAGTTTGGTCACTAAAGGGAAAGTACAGATGAAGTCATAAAAATTTTTTCGAACTGATCTTTTAATGATGTCATAGGCTATTTCCATGGCAACCAACCGTTAAGATCCGCCTTAAAATCTTTTGAACCAATTAGGGTATACGTGTACCAAGTTTGGTTACTAAAGGCAAAGCAAAGTTGAAGTTATAAAATTTTTTGAAAATTGGCCTTTTAATGACAGCACAAGCTGTTGTCATAACAATGAACCATAAAAATTGGCATAAAAATCTTCAGAACCATTTGGGGTATATGAGTGCCAAGTTTGGTCTTCAAAGAGTTATAGAAAGTTGTAGAAAGTTGTAATTATTTGCTGTTTTCTATACGGCAAGATTATATGGGAAACGTCGATTTTTACAGGAACATTGGAGTGGTTTCACCTCAAAATTTTAATGTTTTCTGATTGGATTTTCTTTTCAAGTGTTTTGCGCCAATCAGAATCTTTTATTCTACTATATTTTCTAAATAAGGCATTCTCACTTCCTTAAATGAGTGTGATGCTACGCTTTTAATATACAGGGTGGGCAAAAAAAGGTGACATTTTCGAACTTTTCCCAAATGCTTAATTTTCCGTTTTTTTAAAAAAACTTTTTACTAAAAGATAACCAAGTTTTTTCTAATTAACTTTGATTGAAAATCTACATCAAAGATAAACAAAACAGATTTAAAAATGTAAAAAACAGATGTGAAAAATGTTAAAATCATTGTTCAATATGCTTTCCTTTGTCTTTTTTAACCTGATTGCACCGTAACTCAGAAGACACAACTAAAGAATGTCTTCTTTACCCATAAGATTAAAACATGTGATAAAAAGATGGATATCTCCTCAATTTGAATTTGATTTTTGAGTAGAGTCCGGAATGAAATAATTAGCTACAATTTGAAAAAACAGATTTAATTTCCTCTTAAGTTATTACAGATTGAGAAAGATATTCTGAAGAAACTATATATCAATCATAGGAAATCTCCCACACTTGTTTTTGTCGTAAAACTAAAGAAAAAAAGTTTTAGCTTTTAATGCAACTTGAAAAAATGTCACCTTTTTTTCTATCCAAACTGTATATATACTTATAAGTTATTAAAGCAATAACTTGTTCAAAAATAGTCAATCATACTAATCGATTCTCCAGCAACTCTATTAAGTTTGAGTATTATGTTAATAACATAATATAAAACATATAAAATTTTCTGCATAAAATTTCTCAATACTGTGAATTCCTTACTGAAACTCTTCTGTTCTTCCGTTAAGTAATTTTTCCTTCTTAAGATAAATAATTTTTTTTTTTAGTAATTCCATCATTTTAAAACAAAGGTTGAATGAAAAATTTCCCTTTTTTAATTTTAACACCTAGTCTTTTTGTCAAACATCTATCAAAATTTTCTCACAAAACTTAATAAAGAACTTATTTAGGACTTTGAATGTTTTCAATATACAGAATGGAAGTGTAGCTGTTGTGTAGCTGTTGATTTGATGCCTCATAGTTTTTGTAGCTTTTGAAATGGCTACAAAACCTAAGAAAGGGTAGAGATAATTTTGCTAGAGAAAGTGAAGGTGGGGAATATTTCATATGAATATAGATTAGTAACTGAAATTTAAAGTTCAGCTCCAAAGCTTGGTTTTCAAGGTAGTCATTTATTAAGGCCACTATTTTTGAAAAGTAGTAAATCATGAGTTAAAGTTACTAGTTGACTTGCTTCAGGCAAAAGAACTCTCTCTACATCCTGTAAAAACCAAATTCATGCTGTTTCATTCATTTAGTAGAAAATCACCTCTTAATATTTTATTTGAGATAGATGGAGTTAAACTCAAACCATGTCAACTGGTCAAATACCTTGAATATCAATGAAGGCTCGCCATGGAATAAACAGATTGAAAACCTGTTAACCAAACTTTCCCAAGAAACTGGAGTTATCTCTAAACTTAGGTATTATACTAGCAAGGAAACTTTAATTATGATATAAGGAAACTTGGCGCAGTCATTTACTGCTAAAATCAATTCTAACAAAATTCTACAATTCTACATAACAAATGGATCCAAATGATGACTTTTCCTGAACCTCAAACTTCTTTTTGAGCGCTTTTCCCTCTCTAAAATTAGTTAAAGCTACACATGTCTTTACACTGAAAAGATATTTTTTTGCTTTTTACCTGAACTATTCTCAAGTTTTTTTAAGCCTCCTCTAGAAACAATTGATTTTAATATCGTTTGAAAATCCAAAAAACAAATAAAACACAATATGGGTTAAACTCACTTATATTCCAGGTCCCCAAATTATAGAATTAACTGATTTCAGAAAACCCTCCAATTGCATCAAATGAAATTAATAGTTTTCAGCATCATTAAAGAGACACTTGGCAATGAACATGGCTCTTTAAATTCCTTTTGTTTGAAGCAGCTGTTGTTGTTGTTGTTGTTATTTTTCTTTTTCTTTTTTCGTTTCAAGATTGTTCTGGTTACACATATTCTCCGTAGCTTTTCAGCCAAAAAACTGTGTAGTTTGAAGTTTTCAAATTCCTCTTGCCTCAAAACTCATTTGAGCTATTTAATATGTGTTAATATTAATTTATTCAAATCGATCTAAACAAACGATTTATTTGTTTTTTAAAAATTTATAAAGCATTAAGTCATAATTCAATAGTTCAAAAGTTTAGGATAGTTTCCCTCGTCCTGGATAGCAGAGTTTTATGCAGCCACCTTTAGCTATTTTAGTTTTTATCTCAAAGATTGACTTTTTTCACATCATCTAAATAACAATATATCCAAACGATATTAAAATTAGTAGTTTTAGGCTTTATTTATATGGACAGTTTTTTGTTTGGACATTTGTACTCATAAAACTGAAGAAACCTCTACATAATAGCAATAACTACACCTGCCATTAAATGTGTTCCCATGATGAAGTCTTTAATTTTATTTGTATCTGTTTGTAAAGGCCATCTGCCTATAATAAACACAATTGTTTTACTCCCTTTGGTGAACCTTATAGACACGTTTCTTAGTACTACTTTTTATCATCATATAAGATATTCATGTCTTGAGCTCATAATTCTCAGACAGTCTATGGAATATTAGTAAAAAATTGAAATTTTCAGTATAGCGATATTCCAAATTCTCTTTTTTAGAAACTGATAAAAAGAAAAACACTTCAGATCAAGGAATAGAAGCATTGCATAAATTAAAAAAAAGACACGCGAAAACAGCTGGAGATGTCATAAAACTTCTTAAAGACGTTTTTAAACGAATACAGAGGGCAGATTTAATAACGCGCTTGGAAGCATGGATGCAGAAAATTGGATTTTCAAGTAAAATTTTTTGTTTTCTATTCATATCATTGACCGCTGATGATAGTTAGCTAGCTCAATATTAATTTCTTAGGAATTTATTACATTAGATTTTTTTACTTTATTCCAAATTTTTGTTCAGTATTTTTTGTTTTTGATATTTTTCAAATAGTGCTTTTCCCTGTAATTCATAAGCATGAAAAACAATAAAAGCATAAGTTCCCAAAATAGTATTCTTTTAAACACTAACACTTATTTTTAGATTTTTATGCTAAGCTTTCCCAATTGATTTTATTTGTAACTTTTAAATTCCCTCCCTCAAAGATATTGTTCTCAAAGCAGTGAGAAATTTGGCTGATGTAAAGGTGAATAACCATGTTTTAAATTTTGTTCAAAATACTTTAAGAACGGCAAAACCTATTGAATTCAAAATAGATTGTTGTAATAAGTTATTAAAGCAATTTACAAAAAGAATGCAACATTACCGATTGTTGTTTTAGAGTGTAATCAAATGTTGTTGCCCTGTTTCCAAAATGCAGTCCAGGAGTTTGTCTTCATGCTTGTCCTGCTTGAAGCAAGTATCCATTTTTATATAGGATATAATACAAGATTTTAAGTGAGAAGGGGTCTGAAAGGGGCACTCTGCGAGGTAGGTGGCACTCTGCGAGGTATGCTCGATTGATCTTTTACATGAAATGATTAAAATTCTTGGAAACCATTTTCCTTACAATAAAAAACTTAGAGATGAAAAAAACTTTGTTTCCCATATAACGTCTATAGACATCTGCTAAAAATCTGGAAACTAAGAAATTTGACAATTGAGGGAAAAATAAATATTTTTAAGGTGCTTGCCATTTCCAAAATTGTTCACCTCACGATGGTAACTGATATTAAATCAGATATTATTCAGATTTTATCTAAGTTGCAAGATCGCTTTTCGTGGGGAGAAAAAACAAAAATTAAACATTCCACACTATGCATAGATTATTCAAAAGGAGGTTTGAAAATATGTGACATAGTCTCGAAAATACAAAGCTTAAAGCTTAGGTGGTTTAGTCGCCTTTATGATAATTCTGATCATGACTGGAAAAAATTGCCAAAATTTTTCATTAATACTTTTTTTAGGTGAAGAATTTCAATTCCAGACAAACTCTATATTCCATAAACTTGTTTTAGATAAACTTACAGTGTTCTACAAAAATCTTCTTCAGCTATGGTTTAATACTTTTAATTCAAATTTAAAATCAATATCAAGTATTGCAAGTCAATAATTATAGTATAACAGGTTCATCACCATTAATAACAAGACTATTTATTTCCCAAATTGGAATGAGAACAAGCTAAACTTTATTGGACAACCTTTCGACAACAAAAAACTAAAACCTTTGAATAAACTGAAAGAAGAGTTTTCTCTGGCTAACATTGATCATTTTAAGTATATGCAACTTTGTAATGCAATCCCTGTATCTTGGAAAACATCTCGTTTAGATGCTCCGATTAACAACCAAAGTCTTGTACAGTATAAACCCCATGTAGTTGTCAGTCAAACAGTACGCCGGATTAGTAAATTAAGTGAAAAAGTTTTATACACTTTTCTTCTTGATAGATTTGAGTCAAAACCTACATTTCAGGCTTATTTCAATAAGTTGTTATCTTTGCCTAGTGACTTTGACTGGACAAGAATCTATAAACGTTCTTTCTCTATAAACAACTGTTGATACTCGGTTGAGAGTATTTCAATACAAAATTCTTAACAATATCTTATATTTGAATGAGAAGCTATTCCATTTTGGTCTAGTAGATTCTGAAAAACGTAGTTTTTGTCTTCTTTATAATGGAAAACCTGTCCACTTGTTCTTTGAGTGTTCTTGTGTCAAAGAATTATGGGATTGTTTGTGTGATGCTCTAAGAAACCATATTGCCCTCCTGAAACTTACCTTGAATCAATCATATAACATTACTTTTTAGAAACTATGTTTATAAATCCAGGAAAGGCAGAAAATTAAGCTTGCTTGCGTTCATTAATGTCTTATTAGAGTACATGACATAGAAAAAGCCCCTAACTTCAAAAAAGCAGAGCTTTACGAAAAGTGGGTCTCTATATCAATCTTTTTTGATGATTTGCGAAAAATAACATCACATAATTCTATTGGAAAAGAGCAAGGAAAAAACAGTCTACATATTGTCTTACTTTCATTTGTTGTGTTTTTAAATGCAGTTTGTTTATTTATTTTTTGCTTCTAGCAATTTATTTTATATAACTTTCTTTTTCAAAATACTTTGGAGTTTTGTCAATTTTAGTTTAATTTTGTTCGATTTTCTTTTCTTTTTTTTTTTTTTACATATTTTTTTTATTTACTTTTCTATTTAGGTTCTCATGTTGTTTTTGTGGTGTTTTTGCTTTTTTCTCATGTTTTTTAAAAAATAAAAAGCAAAGTTTTATCTTATTTTTCATTTAATCATTATGTAAATAGTTGTGTTTCAAATTTTGTAGATAATTTTGCAGAAAAAAAAGAAAAGAATTTAAGTCAGATTGTAAGGTATAAATTTGGGGCATATCAAATTGACAGAAGCAGTTGTGGAAACTTTGATCAAGTGCTCAATTTTTTCAAAATGATATAGATCTCTTCTTTCCACATTTTCGTATTGGTTATCTTTTCAAGAGTAAAGGATCTTAATCTTACTCATTTAGAAGATAACTCTAGTTATAGAAGATCTAACTTTCATTATTCTTTTACGATAATTGATGATGCACATAATAAATTTGAGCTGAAACTTATAGAATTTTAAACTCATATTTAAACTTGATAAAACTGTTTAAAGTGACAGTGAAAGCATGACATACTTTCAGTTTTTATTTCACTTTTTTAGTTCTTTTTTGTTATATTAATTTTTCCTTTTAATGCCTTTATATCTTCACTAAGCAATCATCTGCCCATATTTGAATTAGTTTGTTTGTCAACAGATTCTGAGGTAAGACGAGAAAAAAAAGTTGAGTGTTATGAAAGGACATAGACATTGTATAATGATAGCTTTGTACTTTATCTCAAACCAAGTCATTGTTCCAAATTAAAGTTATTTCAATGCTTTGCTTAGAGAATTTTGCTGTAAGTAAATGTTACAGTACTTCTAGATGTGAATTCAGCTATCAAATTCAGTTAAGCTTCTCAGAATTTTTGTCTTCTTTTCTCTTCCTTATTGTCCCAAAACAGCTTTCTGGCAATACCAACTCATTTATGTCTCTATGTTTCTAAGAAACATATAAGTAGAAAATAACTTCTTGTGAAATATTTATAAATGTTCAGTTGCACTTCCAACTGGGACCAGCCATCTGAAAAGTATTTATGCAAAATTTTGTTTTCAAAGCTCTCTATAGAAATGTTTGTTGTCCATATGAAAGATTTCTTTCAGAAAATGAGGCAATTAATAGCCATTCAAGTCGTTACTATTACCTTGCAAATCGTTTTAAAAAAGTAATGTCAAATGAAACAAATAAATTCCAAAACTTCAAATATTTGCAATGCTAGCAAGGGATTGCGCAGTGATTCCCATCTTGGACTGCATCAGGACGCCTAACCAACTAAAATGCTTCATATATTGGCAAGGGATCAGGCAGCGATTGCTTCCTGGCACTGCTTCAGCAGACCAATATGATGCTTCAGCGTTGTCCGAAGCTGCATGCAGCTATTCTATATATAATTTGCATAGCATAACGCTCCTATTATGGACGTGAGCATGCCTCATTTGGAACACGAAATGGAAATAAAAGATTCTCAGTGCTTAAAACCACTCAGAAAATGTCAAAAGTTTTTTTTTGAAACCACTCTAATGTTCCTGATAATTTTTGTATGAAACTTTTCATACACAAAACAGGGAATTATTGCAATGGAAAAAATTTATTTAACTTCACCTGTACTTTGCAAACTTAGCACACGTACAGCCCACATAAGTTTGAAAATATTTCATGCAACTTCAACTTCAACACCATTAATGGGTCTTGAGTCTTAACCTTAACTTAACTTTTCCTGTACTTTATCAAACTTTGTACAATACACATAGACCTAAATTGGTCCTACATATTTTGGAATTAGTTTTGACAGTTGCTTTCTATGGCAGCAGCTTATGACATAATTAAAGGTCACTTTTCCAAATTTTTTGTATTTTTATCTATGCTTTGTCTTCCCTAACCAAACCTTGTATACATATACCTCAAATTGTTTTAAAGATTATTGGCTTACTTTCAATTTTTTGTTGCTTTGGAAACAACCTATGATGTCATTGAAAGGTAAATTTTCAAAATTAGGGCAATTGTATTGGGTATTTTAGGCCAACATACACTGCTTCTTACTCTAAATTAAAACACTCATATTTTAAACTTACTTATTTTTGCAGCATCTGCAAGGGATCACACAGGGATGACTTTGTGAGCAGGCCAATACGACACTTCAGCATTGTGTAATGCTGTGTATAGCTAATCTTAGCTAAAGCTCTATATAAGCAATAAACCCTTTCCACTGAATAAGAAACAGAAGAGATAGAAAGTGAAAGCATTTCATACTTGAGAAACTCTTTATCCTACTTATCAAGGCTTTGATCAATTCTTTACTTTCCCTAGCATATTTTTTTTCCATCACGTTAATCCATAGTTACATGGTGCTTTTTCTATTTGATGCTATTATCCAGTGTCAATGATCATTCGCAATTGGAGGCATGATTCTCAAACTTGTGAGAAATTCTTTTATCATACTTGAAACAAAAAGGAATTCTAGACCATGCTTTGTTTGACAAACAGATAATTTTCATTGTAAAAGCTCAGAGTTGTATTGCAAATGGCCTCAGATAGTCGTAAATGAGTTTTGGCTAAGAGGAGTTACCCCTCATGGTTTATCTTTCTGTTGAACAAATGAATTGAAAAATCAACTAGCAAGGTTTTACCAGAGAAAACTAAATCTTAGTAACCCTATTTCAGATTTGGAGGGGACAAGGGTAAAGTTACCTCCTTACAAACTTGTTTTTACACTGAAAAATACCTTTGATTTTTTAAAAGAATACAATTTAAATGCTGTTAGCGTAGCATCAAAGGCTAATTTCTTGTGAATAAAATCTTCAGAACCATGCTAGGTATATATGAGCCATGTTTGCTTAATTTTTAAAAAGTCATAATTATATGAACTGACATTGAGATCATATCCTGTTACTCTTCTAACACATGATAATTTTCTGGATGAAAATATTTGGAACCATGCTAAGTATTGATCGATCAAGTAATTATAGGCCACTACATTAAATTATTCAAAACATCACAGAAAAAGGTTACAAAGAAACAGAACATGTTCAATATATTTTATGCAGATGTTTCATTTATTTTTTTCAACTTAAATTATACTAAAATATACTATGAAGATAGGTGCTGACAAAGCATGTGCTGGCAAGAGTATTTGAAAAGCTTGTTTTTTGAAATCAAGCAATGACAATTTTTCTTTGTATTACATAATTCCTTTCTCTGTGAAACTTAAGAGAGAAAAATGAACTTTTAGTCTATAGAAAGAAAAGCCAAGGGAAATATCTCTATGAAATGTTTTTTTTAAGTTTAATGTGTATTCAACTTGAGAGACTAAATGATGAAAGTTTTTACTTTTACATTCAATTTAGTTCCAAAAGACGCTGATGCAGAATTGGAATATAATTTTCCCGGAAACAAAAGAGATTTGAAGCCAGATGAAGTTTATAAAGTAAAAATACAGAGAACAGATACTAACATTAAGTTTACTGAAACACCCACAGAAAAAGCTAAACTCCAATGTACATCTATGAGATATCCTGATCAAGACAGTAAGTACTTTGAATTATAAGCATCAGCAACAAATTTTTCATAATCAGGCTTGAATCAAGTACTGGTCAATGCAGGTTATACTTTGATATCATTTATGTTGATGTCTACTGGTCATATAAAACTTTTTTAAGGTGATCCTGATAGAGGACCTTTTTCACCTTACATGACCAATAGTAAGCTTTTTCAGATCCAAAGTTTTAGGATGTATATCTAATTTTGCTGTAAGATCATTTGAGAACTAATATATTAATGAATTTCTTCCAATAGCAAAACTTTTAGAGCAACTAGAATTAAGACAAATGTAGTTTTTGTTGTGAGGAGGAGATGCCAAAAGCTCATTTTGTGGAATGTTGATGGAATCAAGTCAATAGAAAACCATCTCTTTTTATTAATCTGAAAGACTAAAAATCTAATTTTCACAACAATCACATAGATTGAGTAGTAAATCCAGCAAATAAAAATTTGAGAGCCGAGAAAGTAATAAAACAATGGGTGAAAAACTTAATTAAGTTTAATGACTAAATACATGAAATGATATTGATTGCTTTGAGCATATCAATGACATACATAAATGAAAGATTTTAGTGTTTGATGCTTGAACGATGTTGGTTAATATCAGAAAATTCATCGAAATTGCTTAAATTATACAATATGTTTAAAGGGAGTGTCATACTTAAAAACAACTGAAGCTCAAATTAAAGAGTGCATTGTAATATAAAACAATCTTTTTACAGAATTGAAAAACCTTTTGTCCTTCAAGAAATATCTAGGTTTAAAGATTTTTGGGCATGCCCAGCTGTGATGTCATTAAGATGAAACAAAAAATGCTGACACACAAAATCTACAATATCTCACCATCTGTAATATGTTATGAAACAAAATATTCAGTGGATCTTCTCTATTATATGCTCTTCAAGAAAATTAATAAATTAATTTCAGAATTTTTACTTGTTCCTCGTCCCTGCCCCTTTTCATTTTTTGCTGACACGATAATAAATGGGGATGGAAAAAAATCTGAGCAATAATTTTTTGTTTTTGAAAAGCTATAGTGGTCTTGATTTCAAATATATTTGTCTCGACCACTGAGAAAACATGGTTTTTGAGATTTTATGTGTAGGCATGATTTTGAAAAGGGTCTGGAACTAGTTACCCAGGTACATTTCGCAAAAAAAATACGATTAAATTTTTTCAATTAAGTCTCGAGGATTTTTCACTGAAAATTTCATGAAACTGTCTGTTATAGTTTTTTAGATATCCATTTTTGTAATTTCCTAAAATATTGGATTCATTTTGATGACATCACAAGTAAGCATATTTTCCAAATCTTTAAGGATAGTTATCACCCCAAAATCATATTTGGGTCTATTATGAAATAGGTTGCATTTGTCCGTCTGACACAAAAAATCATTTCATTGATAAAAAAATATGTAATAGAATTTCTTCGAAACATTTTCTAGGTTTTGAATGTACAGATGGATACCTACTTATGAAAAGGAGATTATCAA
>JANSTP010135114.1:0-12630 GCA_025330745.1 Cladonema radiatum | reverse complement strand
AACTTATATCAACTGCACTAATAACAGCTTTAATGATAAAAACAATTAACATCAGCTCCATTTGCAACTAGAACTTTTGAAATGCCAAAGTTACCTCTTTGAATAGCCATATGGAGAGGTAAATCATTTACACTGTTCTATAAATTAACATCTGCTCCAGTATCTGTCAAACTTTTGACAATTTCAACATTTTGATGTCGGATGGCTAAATGAATTGGGCTTTCATCCTCATTATTTATGGAGTTGACATCAATACTGGCATTTTCTAACAGCCAACAAGCTATCCTTGTAGCATCATGTCGTATAGCAATATGGAGAAGATTATTATCACAGCTATCACAAAATGTTTTGACATCCTTGACATTTGAATTTACAAACTCAGAGAATAAATTTTCGTTATCTGTCTTCATGATAAAACGGACAACACTCTCCAAATCTAAACGATTTGTGGGCATATTTTTAACAGAAATTTTGGGTTTCATTTCTCGCTTAATATGCCAAAAGTGTTAAGCAGATTCAAAAATAAAAGCAAATACAAAAAGAAAACCAAATTACATTCAACTGTGGCAATAAATTTTATTATCAACTCTGATTGCCCCCATGTGTTAAATGCATTTCATTTCTAATAATGAAAAATTATATCTAATAATTAAGTCGAAAGCATTTTAAAAATGTAAGGTCTGGAAAGTTCACAGTATGTTAACACTATTTTTTCTAAACTAGATTAACCTGATAAGTGTCAGGATATATTATTTTTAACAAATGGTTGGTTCTTGTTAAACTGAGAGCATTATTGATCTGAATAGAGTAAAAAGGAGTTGCAACTGTTTCCATATAACTGTTTCCAGGTCTTACATGTTTTTATTTATGCTATTTACAAAACTAATCACATACATACCATCAAAAAAGAAGTGCTTTTCATCTTCATTTATTTTTATCACTTGTCCTGGTGTCCTATCAGTACTATAAAAAAGCCATAATAGTGTTTCCAAAACAATGACAAATTGATATATCATAAAACATTACAGGAAATGCTAGAGAGAATATGCTTATAGCTGATAGAAGAATATCACAAAACTATAGTAGAAATAATAAACAGCGTATTTCAGAATACAAACATTTTAAAACTGTTAGAATGAGTATAATTTGCAGAAATTGTGAAGACAAGTTTTACAAAAATTTACAATACGAGTCTGAATTTACAAATTCAATAATTAACAACACTTTTCTGAATTATTGGTGTCCTATACAAAGCTTGTATCTGATAGGGTGTAAAAGAACTAATCACTGGTTTTGTTAGAGAGGTCTTTGTATTTTGTATGAAAAACTGACAAAGAAAACTCAAGTAGTGACCTTGCACAGTTTTTTTTTTGCACAGCAGAGTGCCAACAAAAAATGAATACAAGGAAAGCATTATAACAGAGGCTAATATAT
This sequence comes from Cladonema radiatum, assembly GCA_025330745.1. NCBI lineage: Eukaryota > Metazoa > Cnidaria > Hydrozoa > Anthoathecata > Cladonematidae > Cladonema > Cladonema radiatum. Next base: position 11,196 of record JANSTP010135114.1, on the reverse strand, counting down.
TCAGGAAATTTGGTAATATGGGCTCAATTTCAATTTCATTTTGAAAATCCCTTTTATCATTGGATTCATTGGCTCAGTGGTTTTCAAGATCACAGTAGAATATCTTATGTTTTATGCAATAAATGCAATTATGACTGATAAAATAAATATATAAAACAGAATGTATTGAATCAAATAATACCAAATCTAGTACTGGTGGTGGAACTTAAAATTTGTCTGATAGCAATTTCCCAATAAAAATTCTGAGGGTCAAAACAATATAGTATATACTAAGGAGCTTTACCTCTATTCCAAAGCGTTAATAAGATCTAAAATTAAATTATTATGAAAAATAGAAAAAGGACAGACTAAAAAAATAAATATTGAATGGCCAAAGGACTATTTGAAAGAAAAATTTTAGTCTGGAAACGAAAAAATTTAAAAAATTATAGAATAGTTGCACAAATAGTCATTAATGAGAAATTCTGACACACAAAAACTCACTACCCTTATTCAGGCAGAGCTTTTTGCGCCAGTCAGAAGCAAGGGGAGGAGGGGTGTGAGGCACAAACGCAGTAAATAAAAACTACTCTGTAAATAAAAAACTACAATAGCTATGACAATAAAACTTGGTACACTAATATTTAAAATCATTCTGCTCACTTCTGCATGATTTTGATGGTGATGATGTAATTTCAAAAGTGATAATTTTATAAAAATTTTATAAAAACCTTGTTTTTGAACAGTCTTTCAAATTTTTGGTATCTGGCAAAAAAAGCGGATACCTTTTCCTGATTTTATCTCCAAAAATGATAAAAAAATTTTTTTTCTCCAAAAAACTGACAAAATTTGCACTATCAAGGCTGGAAAACGTGGTTGCTATAGCAACAATGAGCACATATTGGGCATGGTTTTATTCCCAAAATTTGCATGAGTAAATTTTATTAAAAGTCATAAAGTATTAAATTGCTTATTTTTTGTAAAAAGTGCTTGAATAGGGTTAAGTTTTATGTTTTCAAAGAGAAAATTAGACAGCAAGGATATAACAAGTTTGATAATATCATCTCTCCCTTATCTGCTCCATATATTGGTTTGCAAAAGTGAACTTGCGCTTACTTCTCGCTTACTTGTTTCTTCAATGATTTAAAAATTCTAAACAGCCACTCTTCACTATTAATATAATGCTTATTTCTTGTCATTTATACTCTAAACATCCATGATATAGAGCTTTTCATAATGTTCATTTCTTCCATTTTATGGTTTACATTTGCTCATGTTTTGAATATTTATTTTTTTTTCAATAATGAAAAGATAAATTAAGTCATTTTCTATCTTCTATGTCGAAAGATCACATTAAAAGATTAAAGTCGTTCATTTAAAAGAAAATCTAATCAAATAGTGAGTAGTAATTGAATAAACTTCTTTTCTTACACAAATTCATGTGTTTTCATATTTTTCTCCTATGTCTCAACATTCTATTTCTAAACAAATAAATGAAAATACTTGAGTGTGTGTGTTTTTTTTTTTCAGAATATTTTTCAAAAAAAAAAAAAAAATAATACACAGACTGATTTTATCAAATAAAGATAAAGATTATGAACGAACTTTCAGTAATTTTTACCCTCGAAGTATGCAATTATATTTCTATTTCTTTTCAAATGAAATTATGACAAGTATAAGCATATAAGATTTTTCACCAGCAGAGGAGTTTCTATTTAAGAATTTGATAAAAGTTCATTCCTCACATACTGCGGGAAAAAAAAAGGAATAAAATATTTTTTCTTTTCAAAACTGGTGACCAAGCTATGATGAACAACAAAGAAAAAGGTCCTGTCTCCAGCTTTTGTGGTTCACTAGTTAAACTGTATAAAAACATTATACTGAGGTAAAAGAAAGCTACCATTTTTGTTGCCAAGTTTAAAGGGATTCCAAGGTGAAAATACAAGCTTGGTTCATAGGAAAGAGGAGAAATAGCACTGCTTTTTATTTCATCTCAATTCGACTTTTCGCTCTGGAAAAATTTGAGTTCAAAGATTTGTCACTTAAAGAATTTCCCTAAAATGTTGAAGAACTTGTGACGTCATCTAGTGTATAGAAAATTAGTCTAATCTTTAATATCAAATATTTTAGGTAATAAGAGTCTTTCAAATTTAAAGCTTTCACATGAAAAGCAGATTTTTATTACAATTCTTCTGCATTAAATTTTTTTCAAAATGAGCTCTGCGTCACTAAGACCTTTTCCTAGGACTCTTTGAAAATCATGCTGTCTTCAATTTCTAGCTTTAGAAAATATTTCTTAAAATTATTTTTTATTTTTAAAGTTCTTCAAAAGATTTGGCACTCAAATAAAGTGTTTATCTGCTGAAAAATAGCTTTGTTGGGAAGATATTGAGTCTAACCCTAAAATGGAAAGGGATCTGAACTAGTGAGGTAAAAACCATTTTTGAAAAATGTTTGTGCAATTTATTTTTCCTTAAAGCGTGGTATTTGTGTGTAAATTCTCATTCATGAAATTCTATTATAACATGAGATATTTAGCATTCAACACTGTGGCATTTTTTCCATACACTTGATGACATCACAAATTTTCCAACTATTTTGGGAAATTCCTAAAGTGACAAATCTTGAAACTCAAATCTCCCAAGAACAAAACTTTGGATCGAGATGGAATAAAAAGTGGTATTCATAATTTTTTCTCCTTTTTCATATAAACCCAACTTATTTTTTCACTTCAGAATCCCATTAAAGATTCATTGGGTAAACGTCCCCTTGTTCTGATGCCACAAGCTATTTAAGGTTTCATGATAACAATTGTACTTTTTCTTTTCTCTCTTGATAATCATGCGTAACAAAGAAATGAAGACGAGACAATAACTGAACTGAAGTGATCTGTAAGGAATATTCAGGAGAACTGAATTTCTCAACAGATACCAGAAAAATTAAGCTATACCACCAGTGCTGGATTTCAGACATGTCAGGCCCTGGGCTGGTTTACAGTACAGGGTCTCTGTCTTGTATGCAGCTCTTTTGGTTTGATTTATTGCACAGATTAATCCTAATAGGACCATACTGGTCCAATTTCTTGTTAGACCTAGTTAGCCTTGGCGTTGTTTCAACAGGAGCTGCCAAGGATCAAATATCTTTATTCCTTAACCCTTTTCCAGTATGATTGTAAACTATATAAACTTATGCCCTTTCAAAGTGCATGAAACTTTGTGACTTTTTTACAAAATTTACCAAGCAACATTTTCATTGAAAAAAATTTCTTCGCTAACCATTTTCGGGAAAGCCAAGAAATCAATAGGGTGGGTAAGGTTTCAATATTTTGGGCATAAATTATGCGCAATTCCAAATGATGTCCAAGTGGTTTGTTTTAGTAGCAAAGTAAACAAAACCAGGTTAAAAAAGTTATATTACCAATTTCCAACTATCTGTCGAAGAAAATAGGATTACATCATCAAATTTTCATAAAACAAACCCCTCTCTAAATTGAGCTAGCCTTCTTGGTTTAATTTAGATATGTAATCATTTATCCTCTAGCAAAACTAACAAAATAATGTCGGAAATGGACTGATTATATTTTAAAGTCATATTTAATATTAATCTTGGCATGTTAAGCCAACAAGTTATGCCACCGGAGATTCTAGCCTCATGGAATTTTTGACCCACAGAAAGAACAAGAAGACCTTTTCTAGGATTGAAATATGCTCAAAGCTGATTTTTTTGGGGTTAACAAGCTTTCTTAATTTCTAAGAATTAGCATTTTTTTTCATTTGAATCACATTCTTTACAAAACAACAACAGACAATGCTGCTAAGTTTTCTGGATACCAATTCTAGAAAATTGTTTTATGAAAAACAAACGCCTTACTTCTTGATGAACATGGATCTAATTTTTTTTTTCCGAGCATGTAATCTAATAGAAAAACCACGTCTTGATTAAACAAGGTAAATCCACAATGAACCTCAAAAATGACTACATCATCTTTGCACTTTTCTATTTTTAGCCAAAAAGTTCAAGAACTGTATGGCAGTAAGCAAAATAAACTTTTCTAGTATAAAGAGTTCTTCTATAGTGACGATATTGCTTACATGCAGTTTATATATACTGCCATCTTCCTTCACAACTTACTTAATTGCAACTACGGTTAGATTATGAGCAGTACTGAGAATTTAAGGTTTGTAGAGAAAAAAAATTATGGTAAATCAGATTATAAAATTGTACTTTATCACTTCTATCTACTCATACAACTTATTTTTGACTGTTGACCCCCTCCCCTAACTTCAACACTGTTCACCTCTATAAAGCATGCCAAATAGAAATCTGCATTAAACTAATTTTCTCACTTTCCATGATTAGACTTGTTTCTGAAAAAAACGAGGACTTACAAAAAGGTAAAATCTCGGGCACTTCTTTTCACATCTTGTATTGTCTTCAATATGGATTCTCCTTTCCACATTTGAAGGATATCATTATTTGCATCATATATACAGTCAAAAAGTTCAACACAATTTATTGCTCTCCATTTCTGAATAGTTTGAAAATCTATGAACCCATTTTCTTGTTTCTTTGAAATGTTTTTCTTAAAAATTCTGGATTTTTCGGACTGTGGATGACTTACCACCACATGGAGATTAGAAGTAGCTCTTGAGAAACATTCAATATTCCGGTATTTTAAATATTTTTTTCCAAGAGGTAGCAAAACAATAAAATTGGAAAACTCATACCCGCGAACACTTGAATAATGGGTTATCAATATTTGATAACTTGAATCAGGTCTCAAAAAATCTTTCATGTTGTCTGTCCAATTGTCAGGGTAGAACTTTCCTAAAAATACACGAGCAGCAGCATTATGATTCTCCTCAAAATAACATATCACATATCTATTGGTTTCTGAAACATTCTCAAGTATGAATGACAAATTTAGTGCATACATTATTGATATATTTTTAAAAACTTTCTGAAGATGAACACAATAAACTTTTACAGGAGAAACACTGACATTGTGACCAATAATACCAGTTTGGTTAAAGGTATATTTCAATTTGATTTTCTTTTTCTTATCTGATTCTGTTTCCCGACCATATTCTTTGTCAACTATTTGGCCGTGTAATTCAAAATTACCAACATGATTTATAGACACTGTTGAAGTTTCAAATATTTCTGATGTGGATTTTATGAATTTAGAAATTTCAAGAGAACATCTGAATGAAAATTCAAGATCGAAACAAGAAAAACTTGTTTTCTTTTCCAATATCTTATATTGATAGCCAAGATCCACTCCATCTGAAGTTTTACTTTCTAAAATGTGCTCTTCCATTGATTGCAAACTAATTACAATGTAAGAATTTTTGAAATTTTCTAATAAACTTTCCAGCTGTGCTACTTCATCCTTGGTTATATATGATCCACTAAACTCATCAATGAAAACATGAACAGTCTTTTCTTTCCAAACATTACAAATATGATTCAAAACAAGAGACAACTTTGGAACAATATAATGATTAAATTGTAACAGACTGTCAGTGCTACCAACAATCAAATTTTGAAAAGGAAGTTTTTCTTTATATTGTTCAATAAATAAGTTATATTTTGAATAAGGATCGTTGCAGAGCAAATAAACTATATCTGTTTTATCAATTTTATTAATAACGTTTTCAAATTTTTTTAATAATACCAAACTTTTACCCGAACCATAACATCCTCTTAACAAAATATGTTTTTCTTTTGAATGCAATACTTGATATTGAGTTGGAGTCAAAAGAACAAGCTTTTTTAGTTCATCCATTTGATCATCTGAACAATTTGAAAATGATGGTAAAGCACAACTTTCTAAAGCTTCGTATGTTATCATATCTCTTTTCAAATTTTCAAATTTATTATCTTGAACTTTACCAGAACTTCTTTGAAATTTTTTCTTAACTTCATTATACCACAATAAAAAATTATCATAATTTGCAAAGATATTTTCATCAACATAAAACTGATTATCAAAACAGGTCTTGTAGTATTCTGTGGATGGGCTGCTTGAGTATGTAATCACATCAATTTGTGTAAAACCACATGCTTGTAATTCTTTATGTAATAGATTTGCTGCTTCAATATTTTGTGTTGATTGTCGTAAAGCATGAATGAACCCTGAAGTATCTTTAGTAATATATAACACTATATTATCAGTTGGAAAAACACAAAAATAATGTTCATCAAAAACATTTCGAGGAAACAAACCACTCTTGAACAAAGAAACATGTTTGATAAAATGGTATGCTTTAGCGGCAAAACCTTTGTCATCTACTGTTTCAAGATGCTTATTTAGAGTGTTTAATATTGGAGATGACTCATGAACGGAGTCAGTAAAATCGACTACTTTCACATTTTTCAACATATCATAAGTATCTACATATCGCTTTTGTGATTGCACCCATTCTGTCAGTTCTTGATAATCAACAAACTGATATTCTGCAGAACCAACTGGAACAGCAATTCCTTTATTCTGCTGATTCTTGCCAAGTGCATTTAAATCTTTACAGTGAAATGGATGTCCAATATAAACAAAGTTGTCTCTATTGAAACCATGAGCTAAAACAAAAGTTAAAGAGATTCAGAAATAATAACAAATACTGGTTTATACTCAATTATCGGTGTTGGTGTTATTTGCTAAAAACAAACTTATGATACACCAACATGGAAAAAGGACAGCAAAAAATATACAAAAATTTGATTTGGATTTGATTCTTCCTGCAAAACAATATTTGTTACCTCCCTCCAGTTCAGTCTTTTCAAAAAACTATTTTTAAAACAAACAAAAAAACAAATGAAATAAATAAATAAAGGAGAAAGTCCTTTTGAAAAGCTTTGTGATCATATTACTCTAAATGAAGAAAGAGTTTTTATGAAAGGTTTTCTATGAAGACTCAAATCCCTATTGAAACATGCAGATAAAACTATGGGTAGAATGTATAATGAATCAAGACTTGTTTTAACTTACCAAAATATATAACATAGTTATTGGCAGTGTCAATGATGGTTTGGTCAAGATAAGTTTAGCTTAATGCCATTGCGATTCTTTTTCATTTTTCAAAAGGTATAACACTTAGAGGACCAATCCCAGACTAGTCTGTGAAAAAGGGTGGCAAGGGACGTAGCCCTTTGTTGTGCTGGGAGGCTGGGAGCTGGGAGGCTCTAGATTGTGAGATACAGCAGGTTTTATCTTTAAAGGTTTTCTTTAGAAAAAGCCTTGGTAAAAATGGCTGGCCCTGAAAGTGTTAAGCAATAAATTTGAAATGATTTGGAATAAATCAAAATAAATATTAGAGCATTGTAGTGAAAATTCAATTTTTTATATAGTAAAAGTTTAATTGAATTTTTAAAAGCTTGTCATTGGCATAATGTCAGGTCAATATTTTTAACACTGGATTTACAATTGTTCAGAAGGTGCATTTTAAACATGAATCTACACCAAATTGTAAGAGAAAAAAGGATTGCTAGTTATGATCTTGCTAAGCTACTTTCTTGAAAATCTTTTCTGAAAACAAAAATTAATAGTGTTGATTGGCATTTACTTGAAAAGCGGATTACTTACAAGTCAACTGATAAAAAGAAACTTCAGAACCTGACATTCAATACAATTTTACCTTTTTCGAAGGACGATGTTATTACTAATCTTATTTATTTAATGTTATTACATAAGTTTTGGTAACAATCCTAATATTAAAATTTCTAAATAAAAGCTTAGATAATTATTTCAATTTGCCATGAAAAAGGCTCACTTTTCTTTTAATGGTCAACTTTATGACCAAGTGGATGGTGCAGCAATTGGCTCACTATTTTTAGTTACATATGAAGTAGAAATAAGAAACCTTTTGTGGATATTTTTGTGTATACACCTAATAATAATTCTTGGACTCTCTCTACTTTTAAAAAAAGTGCATACACTGACCTGCTAACTAAATACTTCAGTATTACATCTGCTCATACAAGATAGCATTAATAACATGCTTGATTGACAGAGCCTTTCAGATATCTAACAAATGGAGATCCTTCTGTAAAGACTGCATGGAAATTAAGGCTACCCTACGGAAAAATTCCTTTCCACTTACCGTTATTGATAAGGTTGTCAAATACTATTTGGAGCAAAAGGTAAGTGGCTCAGAAAGAACGAAAAATGAGAAATAAACTCGGCGTTACAAATTAATCTATATTGGCCATTTTAGCTCAATCAAAATTGAACAAGATTTAAATATACAAGCTGTGGTGTTTGTTACGTTGGTGAAACCATCAGACACCTAGCTACACAGATAAAATAACACATGAAATCTGATAAAACTTCATATATCTAAAAACATCTAGATGGACACAGGGATTGTAAACTAGTATGTACTGACTCTTGTTTTAGTATTTTAGATTCATCTTCAACTGAATATCAATTAAAGATAAAGGAGGCTATACATATTGGAATGAAAAATTGTTCTCTTAACAAACAGGTGAAGAGTTATTCCATGTCCATTGTGCTGTAGGCCTGTATACTTTTTGTTATTATTTTTCTGTTTATTTTCATTTTTGTTTATCATTTATTCTTTACTTATTTATGTTTTTACCTTTATATTTATTACTTTTATTATTATTATTCTTTGATTACTTTTTCTTTGCTAGTTTTTTGCCTTCAGTTCTGGCTGTATTGATGATAGTATTTTGGCTAGTTTTCTACTATACTGGTCCAGTATTCTTTTCAATTTTTCTGAGTTGTTATTATATTGGTTGAGTGTTTTATTTCTACTGGAGCTTTTATTGTAATTATACACTCATTTAATTGTCCTTTTTCATTTCTTGCAATGCATCTACACATCCTATATCAGAAAACTATTCATACCTTCAGTACTTGATTCATGGTTCAATAAATCAAAAAATGTCATTTCCATTTCACTGATTACTGCTTTTCCATCATCAAACTGGTTCAAATATTCTCGCCAGAAACTCCAGGATGTACTTGGCTTTGTTGGCTCAGAAAACTTTTTCATTATTTCAAGATTTCTGTGTTCGATAAGTTGATCATTTTGCTCTATTTGGCTGATTTCAGCTTCTTTCAAGTTAAGAAATCGTCCAAACAATTTCCACTCACAAATTCTGCATGCAATTTCTTTGACAACTATTATAAAGGTTTATTCAAGGTCAAATAGTGTGCAATTAATACTTAATAACAGTATTTTAAAAACTGAAACTTAGAACTAAATCTGTATAACAAAATTTGGATTAGCTCTCTAAATGGCGGTTCCAAAAAGCATTCTCAGAAGTAGATTTTTATTAGCTGCTTGAAAAATATCAATAAATAACATACCATTAATTTCTAATGAAATTGAATCTTCTCTTACAATATCACCAGCTAATATTTTTCCCACTGAAAGTAAATAAATTAAAATCTCATCTTGTGGTGTATTCGAAAGTCATATTGAGATTTTATAAATACATTCTGAAGATTTTATCTTGATTATGTTTTATAAAAAAATTTCATAAATAGATTTTTGTAATTATTTATTGAAAAGTTGTTTTCCGGTTACTATGTTTTATAAATGTTTTCACAAACACGTTTTATAAATGGTTTTGAAAACAAGTTCCTTAACTTAATTTCCTAGATACGTTTCACAAGTTCTTGTGTGTCATTTTCCTTAATTGATATGCATGTTCTTAGTATGATGCCTGTAACGTTTTATAAATTCTTTGAAATATAGTTTTTGTAAAACTATTTTGTTATTTACTTTATAACTATTTTTGTTTCTCACACATGTTTCTCAAATTGTTTTTAATCAGCTCATGATTTTAGTACAGGAAGCAAAAATGTTTCGTGTGTTGTGCAAGCTTTTTGCTTTTAGAAAATCAACAGTCGTACTTTATTTGTCTATGACAGCATTCATTGATATGTCATATGATATGTTATATAAGTTAAAAGAATCTTCCAAAACTATTACATCATAAAAACCATAAAACAAAACAACATGTATTGGTTTTATTTCACCTGGTATTTGACATTCTTAAGAATTTTTCTGGTTGATACTTTGCATTAAAAATTGTGCTAGTTAACCTTCCTGACTAGCTTTTAGTTATTTAACCACCTCATTCTTCTAAATTAAAATAAACTTATTTAGGCAAAATCAATTAATAAAAAATTAGTTAATAACATTTAATAACAATATCAACAGTCAATTAATCAATAACAAAACAAACTTACTCGTGCAAACATTTGTAATCTCAACATATTTCTTGTCAATATTTGATGAAATATTTATGTATAAGAAAATATCTTCCCATATTTTGTTTGTAACAGTTTTAACAAACTCCAAAGTATTGTTATTTTTCTTTTTGGTTTTATCAATATCATTAACATCTATACCAATTTGAGATGCAACATCTAACCATGAAAACGTGGAAAAATTGATAGCCTTTGCAATTTCTTCCAGTAAATCCATTTCAACTGAAAATAAAAACAGAAAATTTAAAAATACTTATGGCAGTAATTGAATTTTGTGGCAACAAATCCATCTATCCACTAGAAGAACCTGAACTAGCAAACAAGTCGGAAGAGAGGAAATTTTTTTTAAAGTTTACATTATTTTTGCTATTAACCCTATATATTTGAGGGAATAGTTCAGAGATTGATTGCTAAAAAGGCACAATAGTCACACAGGATTTTATTATATTTTATAGATTTCGTTTGAGACTTTGTTGAGAAATAACATACATTTGTGTTAAAATCTTGCAGCAAGCAGATGACAAAACCAATAAATCACAGACCATCATCATTAATATTTGAAATTTGAACTTTAATATTTCATTAAAAGAAGTTCACTTGCGTCTCTTCTATTTCCATAATAAAATATAACTAAACAAATTGCTTCACTAAATTTTTTACATTACAAAAGTAGCTTTTGTATTTACAACACTACATGCTAATGTCAAGAGTGTTGCAAATAAGTTACTGCTTGCTGAGTTTTCTTCAAAATAAATTAGAATAACATTACATTTTATTAACTGTTTGAGCTCGCTTGACATTGGCACTTTAATTACTAGAAGGAACTTTACATAACGTTAAATCCTTACCATTTAATCCCAATGCTATCCATTTGCATCACTTACACCATAATATCAATAATAAAATGTGATACAATTTTATGAAATTATAATGGGAATTATTTCAGTAATATGCAGAACCATTCATATAACCTT
>JANSTP010134892.1:0-12632 GCA_025330745.1 Cladonema radiatum | reverse complement strand
ATAGATTTTATAGACATGCAATCCAGAAACCATATTTTTCCGGACAAAATGCAAAGCAGCCATTTTAAAATTACATTATTTTCTTCTTTTTCTAATTGCATAACATTCCAAAAGGCCCTAACAAATTATCGATGATAAGATGGTTTGCATAGAATAGAAACAAGAGACAACCAAAAATTACGGTATAAAGCCGTCCTTACATATAAAGCCATAATTCCTGGGGGCAGGGGGATTTACACCCCTCCCAATATTTTCCGTTCTCAGAAAAAATTGTAGCCCCCTGAAGGTTTGAATGGAAGTTTTAAATTTCTTTTTGTGAAAAGAAAAATATTTGCTTAAAAAAATCTTATCTTGATCCAAAAAAAGTGGTGCAGCGTTTGCTGTAGCTGCCGCAGCGGCTCCGCTGGGCCTGGAGTATTATCATTTTCAAAATTGTGAAAAAGTTATACATAGTAGATATTCATTTCACAATCACATTGCTGTTGTAGACAATTTCTTATACCGGCTGCAACACACTGAAATTATCGTTGATAAGGAAATAGTTGAAACAGGTGTGATTTGATGTTTTCAGATAGTCTTTTTATATGATTATTATTTTTTCACGGAATAACTCTTTTATATATTACATTGTTACCTTGACACCGTAATGGCTTTAATTGGCAATAGAATATTAATATAATTAACTTTCCGTGTAGCGAGAAATTTCTTTATATGCATTTTCTTATTATTTTTCTTTTTAAGTTTGAAAGTACTCTATTAGCGAAATTCAAATAATGAAGATGGCATTCGTGGTGATTGTGTAAACACAACAATTCATTTCTTTTGTAAAGTTTCATATCTTTTTATGATGTCATAATTCAATATTAAGCTGTTGTATTGTTTTGTTCCTATGTCATTAGAATTCTCCAGTTGGAATAGTATTCTAAATATTAATTGTATAATATTTGCGTGTGTGCTTACAGTAAGATAAAAAGTATATTGATGATATATTTTTGAGATAGATATTATATGCCAGTAGCTACAATCCTCCACAAAATAAAATCAGACTTTCCAATTTTTCTTTGAAGATAGATCTTCTGAGCCCCTTACCCCTACTTTCAATGTTGCTGATTGAAGGAAACACCATCAAACAACATTAAAAGGGAGGGGAGGCCTAAAGTCTCAAATATTTTGTTGAGGATTGTCTGAAAACTGAAAAAAATATTATTTTTAAAATTAAAAAGAAAGTAAACAATACTTTTAGTGGGGGGTAGTTTGAAAGTGAAATCTGACCAAATTTGCTTAGGAAAAAGGGTTTTTGTCTATTGTCATTACATTATTCTGACTATTTATTTTGTAGGAAGATAAATAAATAAGCAATTATCAATTCTGGATTCTGATACAGACGATTTTCAATTACATCCAATGTCTACTTCGAGAAGGAGTAGGAGAACATATCTTATCACCTATTCACAAGTGGATAAAGAGAAATTCCTCGCAAGAGAGAGTTTTGGAACTTTGATTGAGCAAGAATTGAACTGTGGAAAGTCAAAGGAAAAAACAGAATATTGGGCATGCTACGAGGAGTCACATGTCAATGGAGGTGTACATTACCGTGTATCATCAAAGCTGATTGGTCCAAAAAAATGGGTTAAAATAAAGTCAGCTATACAATAAAACCATAACATAAGCTTTTATTTTTTCTGATAAACATAGCTTGTTCATTGTTGCTTATCGATATATTACAAAAACAGACGAAGATGTATGTCACAGTCCCTCCCATCCAGATTTGCGAAACACACGTTCACCAAAAACAAAACATTTACTGAAACATATCGACAAAACCGCTTGCAATAAACAAATCCCCCAATGAAACACCGTGTTGCAGCAAGAGCAATAATAACAGAAGTTCTGGCCAGAAGGCAAAAAAATTATCAAACAGTGATGTGTCTGATTTCTTTATCAAAAATAAAATAAAACGAGAGACACAAGTACTTGCAGCGACAGAAAAAGAAAAGATGCAGGCTCACCTGATGTGGCAAATTTTATTCTTTCATAGTCGAGCAAAGCTCTTAATGAGTTAATTATCCAAACATGGAAAATGGAAAGTGCATCCAAGGAGCTTGAAAGAAAAAGCATTCATTGTCTGCATGGATTTAATTAGGTGCTTCGCTGAAAGGTCCTGTGCAGAGAATTGTGACGAAAAAAATGAGGCTAAATGCTGCAATTCAAGTTCTTAGCAATAATGGTCACCACTCTTTTGTGTTTGCTGATGCCCTCAGAGACTTGTTTATTAATGGAAGGGGTAAATTTCGGAACGTAATGATCATAGATCCAGCTAATCGTGGTAAAACATTTTTGCTAAAACCTAGAGAGCTTATTTTCAAAGTTTTCCTAAATCCTTTTCCTAAGTTTTCCTAATTTCTTTAACCATTTACATGCCCATGATATTGCTCAAATAATACAACACCTATTTCATAAGATATTGCAACGAAAAAAAAGAGCTACTTTTCCTCCAATTCCCTCATGAGAGCTTTTCTAAGCAAACCTTCTTTTGATTTTTGCCAAATCATAGTTCTCGGCGCGCGAGACTGCTCTTATGGGTTGTACTTATGTTCGAATCTGACGCTGTCCAAGTAAAAGGATATGCCTTTTTTCCAAAAAATCATCACTTAAAAGTTTTTTTGCCGTACGAGCAAATCTGAGTCGTGCTTTCAGATCTTTTTCTGTGAGCAATTTCTTCTTACCGGAATGAACATTTTTGTAGCCTTTTTGTTTCACCGGAAACTCTACTACCAAGCCCAAGAAATAAGCGAATTTTACAGCAATTTACATTTCCACAAGTTTCACGCAACACTTAGATTTTTTCAGTATGAGTCGCTCATCTCGTTCTGATAGCTTTTTTGGTCTTCCAGGGATTTTCCTACATTTGATCTCCACTGCGACACCGATTGGTTTTTTTAGATGCCTGTAAATTGGTGCTTTGGGAATATTTCTGAAACGCCGCATCAAGTCGTTGCCTTTCAAACCCAGATCATGGTAAAGATACCTTAAGTATACTCATTGCTCGACTGAAAGTTTATTTATTTTTTTTACTCATCTAGAGAGAAAAATTGATAATTAGTTATAATAGGTCTTGTGATAAACAAATGACAGGCTATAACAAACAAAACCAAACTAATATAATTATCTTTTCCTGCACAAAATGCTCATATTAGTTGTTTGTAGAGACATGTGCGATGGCTAGCAACACACCTCTTTTGCTTGGTCCTTGATGGTAAAAGCATCATACAGAAGTAACATATACTCTCATTTCTTTTAATATTGGCATATGTCAAGTTAAGCAAGAAATCCTCACAAGAAACAAAAATGTTTCACTTTGCAGACACCCCCCCCCCTGCACAAAAAAAAATGAGACTTTCAAATTTTTCTGTGAAAATAGAGCTTCTGAGCCCCTCACCCCTGATTTCAATGTTGTTGATTGAAGAAAACACCATCAAATAACATTGAAAAGGAGGAGAGGGCTAAATTCTCAAATATATTGTGGAGGATTGTAGATTTCAATATAGCATTGTTTGGTGATTTTTCATAATTAAGTACATATCTTTATGTCAGTAGACAACATGAAAAGATATTGGTAATCATAAAAAGACTTTATTTTAGTATTTCCGATATCAAGTACTTATCTGTAGTTGAAATCAAAGATTAGCGAAATCTCAAATGGAATCTTGTATGACTCCGCTCAAATGAAGTTAATTCAAATCTAAGGTAGAATTTTTGTCTATATCAATTTTGTTGAATAAAGACTTTATTTCGAAGATAAAGATAAGTCGACAGACAGGTAGGTCGACAAGCGTTTGATTAAATTGTTAAAATTATGGGGTTTCAATGCATGTTTAGTCTTTATTAATTCTGTGTTCTTATTAAGGAAAAGGTTTACGTTATGCCAGTAGAAATTTGAGATATAAAGAAAGATTAATTTTGTCTTGTGTTAAATTATGGCAGTGTGATGTAAATTGAAGAAGTAAATAACTTTGTGTTGTTGTATTAAAACAATTCCTGTGTAAGAATTATGCTCTTCAATTAAAAGCGAGTTACTTTTTCAAAACAATGAAAAAATAATAATATGTTACACAATTGCTTAAAAAATTTGTCTCTGGTGATGATATGTTTTTGTCATACAACAATTTTTTTTTATAAATATAAATGAAAGTCTCTTGAACAAGGTCTTAAATTAACGCTCTACCTACCGTAGCAGTGAAGATCTGAATAGTTACATAAGGATGGTTTTCTTAATCAAGACTTCAAAATTGATTCAACAGAAATTTAGCCCTTTTTGATAATAGGTGTCTCGGCGCCTTAGCAGCTTGTTTAAATAACTTTTAAGAAAACAAAATTATGATCTTATACCTTTTAACTCATAACATAAGGCTGCCAAACCGCAAGCTTTCATATTAGGAAGTGGAAATTTTGCAGCACTGTGTGACTTTATATTTTTCATCCCAATTTATAAAGTAAGAAACGAAAATGAAATAAAAGAAATCATATATGTAAATATGCTAAAAAAAGTTTTCTTCATATTAGTTGGTAAATAAATAAAAATATGGTCTATGTAAACTCAACAAAGAACTATAAATAGAAGGTGAGGCAGGCACTTTTTACACAGATTTTCCGAGATAGGATGAATCATTGATTTCGCCAAAGTTACAGTATAATAGTATGAATTTTTCATCAATACTGGCATGCTAAAAAAACAAAGAAAAAAAAACAAAGAACAGCAGGGTAATTAGACCTTTATTAATTATAGATGACTATAGATAGCCTCAGTTTGAAAGTTTTCCTTCAATTCTATATATACTACGAAGGAGCTTCACCTCCATTTCAAAGTGTCAAGAGATGGATAATTAATTTTAATGGAAATACAAAAATACAGACTAAAGCACCATTACTATAAATTTTAAACAAGAAATTAAATATAAATACATAGATGAACAAAAGAATAAGTGAAAAAATCAGTGATAGATAATTGTAATTTTGTGATAATATGTACAATGTTTAAAGAGCGAAACATAAACGTAGAGGTAAGTGGTAGAAATATGTGAAAAGAAAATGACTAAATAAATTCTAAAAAAGAAAAGAAGGACTAAAACAAAACTAAACACAAGTAGACGAACAAAAAACTAATAAATAGACTAGTACTACTGTAAGAACGGAATGTATGTTCAGAAATACACAACTGAAAGAAATACACAACTAATATAACACAAAAACATTAAACGACAAATACATTGGCCACTTATAGAATATATACTATCATTCCTATCTGGACCAAATCAAACACCCAGCTGGCTGCTGAGCATATTTATCAGTATTAGTGACCAGGTGTTCTGGACGAGTAAGCATCACTTGCTCCATCAATGGCACCGGCCAGGTTCAAATGGCATATACAGGACGTACACCTAACAAACAACACAATATCAAATGCGCACACATACATACACAGCACAAACATAAAACAATATAGAACAAACACAGCAGAAAGAAAATAAAAAAAAGTAAAAAATATGATATATTTACAAAGTAGGAAGATGAATGTATATAGAAAGAAGAAGATAATCATGTTTGACATAAATTATAGATATATTTTAAGTGAAATTACTTAGTTGCTCCAAAATGTCACAAAAAAGTTCATGAAAAGATTTCTGAAATGAAGTAAAAACCTCTGAGTGACGACATTGGGCTTTCTTACATATTTGTAGCAATCGGTTATTGGTGGCAACTTGATTTAGCATTCTTTTGAGAAGTTCGATTGGCTTAGGGAGAAAGTTATTATATCTTAATGTTTTTCTAGCAATTCTTAAGATTTTAGACATAGTAGTACCATAGAAAAAATGTTCTGATATATTAACAGAAAGGTCAGACATTCGAACAAATGAAAAGGAAATTTGTCTCGCTTATCAAATAACCTATATATGAACATTTCATCCTCAATGAAGATTTCCATTTCCTAAAACGTAGCATATCTTCCAAAATGCTCATGCTTAAGTTGTACCGCGGATGGATATATGTCAGTATGAGAATTTCATCAAGGTTGGGCTCATCATGATGAATCTAAATGCATCGTTGAATTTGAGAGCTTTCTTTTTATCAGTTTGGATTAATGTTTTTACGTGGACACATTTATAATGGTATAGATAATGATTAGCCCAAGAAGGAGCAGGGTCCATCCCCATAGGAATGAATGCCTATACATTGTTTATATAATAAATTGCCAAATTAGAAATAGCATTCAGTAATTTGGTGCTTTACTAAAGTCTTAATTTTAGCATTTGAGAAACTACAATTGCCATATTCATTTTTAGAATAGTAACAATAATTCTTTTTAACTGTAAGATATTTTCTGTTGCCATCTGTTGTTTTACTCCCAACTTCAAAAACGAAGTTGATAAGTTTATCCAACATATTTATTAAATTGTTATGTGGCAATGTTGTGTATAGTGTCAAAACGTCAGACGTAGAAATTTCCTTAGCTTTTCTCTTCTCTTTGAGTTAATTACGTTTAATCTCTCGATAATTGGCTTACTACTACCAAAAACTGGTTATAATTTTTATAGAATCTTGCATTTTAATGGAAGTTATAAATTTGATCAGTTACTTTTCTGAAAAAAATAGCTATAAGTTTGCTTAGTGGCTTAGTTGAACAAGAAGAAGAGGAGATAATGAAACTAGCCAGAGAAGGTGAATAATGGAGTTTTGGTAGCCAATATATCAAAGGTAGTATGTGAGATTTTTCAGGAAGAGATAAAGGCAATGACTTACATATATGAGCATTGTTGTGAATGATTTCCTCAGAAGAAATATTAGTTTCTAATTTATAGGTGCTGTTATTTGAAGAAGAGATATTATCAAGTTCAGTCATGATACGGTAAATATAAAATTTCTTGCAAATAATTGATATATTATTAGAAGCTTTATCAATAGGGACAAGAAGAAACTTATTTTTCAGTTCTTCCAGATAAGAATTGACAACTTTATCATTGAAAGTTGCCTTCACTTGTTGAGGTTTTAACATAGTTTTCAAGTAATTAATGCGTTGATTATTCTTTCTCAAAATGGCTTCTCTGCAGGGAGTAAGACTATTTTTGTCTGAGTTATAGTCTTTTATAAGTTTGCTGATAATGTTGTTGAGAGATGTCTCTATTGATAATATGCATTTATTAAAACTCCCGATAATTGAGACCCTTGGATATAAGCCTACGAAACTTTATCATTTTTGATGATTCGAAGATCTCCAGTGATGACAAGTCCATGATGAGGATCACAAAACTTGGATTTTGAGCAGTCGTGTTCTAATATGTTGTTGATTTTACGTTTAACATTGACTAAATTAAAATCCATATTGGACACTGTGTCCTTGTAATTCAGTATTTTATTTCGAATCGGAGGGCTTAATTTTAAAGCAACTTTTGGTTTCTCCTCAACTTTTTAAAGGATATTTGGTAAACAATCAACAACCTCTTCAAATTTGAAGATTTTAGACGAACGAATTCTATCTATACCTTTGTTAATAAAATCGACAACACATACATTTTTGAACATTTTCTTGGGTTTTATTGTATAAAGAGCTACAGTCAGAAACTTAGTATCAATTATATCTACAACATAGAAATAATACTGTTCTTCCATCAAAGAGATGTCATTCCCATAATTATCTTCCAAAGTAGTTGAAGCGATTGATTTCAACTGATGTTTAGGCAAGCTATTGAGCAGGATGCGATCATTATTATAAGCTTCAAGTTTATCATGAACAGACTAATTATCAATAGTATCAAAAAATTCATCAAGTGGCAAAATCAGTTTGGTTTTCGATTTAGGTCTTGACCACACTGGTCTTGGATGCTCACGAGAGAGTTTTGGAAACAGCTGTCCTATATTATCAAAATATGAGGATGAATGGCTTGCTTTATTAAAGGTAATGTAAGCTTCCCAAAATGAAACAAAAATGAACTTTCTTTTGCATTGTAAAAAAACAATATCAACATAAAAAGTGATAAATATGTAGCAAAGGACCAAAACTCTCAACTTAATTTTTCTCCAGTTGGCTGTTCGCCATTCTTATTGATCGCTTTGCTGAATAATTATTTTGAAAATACACCGTGAATCAGTGACGTCATCGCGTTCAAAAATCTACTATAGACTTGTAATTAATTTTCAAAATATTATGACAGAAAAAAAGTTGAAACATAGAACAATAGATAATTACTGTTTTGTTAATTGCGTGAAGTAGCAAAAGTGTAATTACTGTAAACGTGTTTTACAAAGTGCTTTAAAAAAGGAACGCAGTGATATCATCAATAATTGTTCACATAATAAACTATTTCAAACGTGAACAAAAACAGTTCGCCACGTAAGAAATAAAAGTATTGCATCTGGCCTTGATAAGCAATATGAAAGAAATTTCCTTATTAAATTATACCTTCCCATGCTTATTTGAAATGATTGAGACAATATTTTTCTGAAGCCTACATTACCTTCAAATACTTTTAAATTCAGTTCATATGAATATAAAGTTCGAAAAGTCTTTATCCAAATGTCCTCTCTAGTTCTCCTTACTTTAGTTTCTGCCTTGTCACTCAGTGTTTGAAGAACGTGTATAGAAAAGTCAAATCGATGGCAGTTATTTTTATGATTGACCATATCTTCACATCCCTGGGAAGCTTAGCTAAGCTTATCCATAGTTTCACCAATACATTGCTGAGTACAGATTCTGCATGTTGAAAGATAAATAAGAATTTTAGATGAGCAAGTAATGGCTGAATTAGAATGACCTTTTCCGTATGAAACTTTCCGTATTCAAAACAGGAAATAATTGCAATGGGGAAATCTTTTATAACTTTGCATGTACTTTGTCTCTAGTGACCAAGCTTGGTACACGCACACCCAAAATGTTCCTGCATATTTTGGGCCAAATATTGACAGTTTGTTGCTATATCTACAGCTAATAACATCACTAGAAGTTCAAGTTTCAAAATGTTTTATAATTTCACTTGTACTTTCCCTTTAATAACCATACATGGTACACATACTCCTCGAATGATTCTAAAGGCTTTTAGTCCAATTTTGGCGGTTGGTTGCTATGGCAACTGCCTATTAAGTCATCAAATGGTCAATTTTTGAATTTCTTTATAACTTTACCTGTACTTTGCCGATAGTAAGTTGCTGCAAAGATCTTTTGGTCCAATTTTGACAGTTGATTGCTATGGTTTGGTTGCTATGGCAAGTGCCTATCTTTTCCTTTTGTTCGCCTTTTTAATATAGCATATTGTATCATATTGATTTTGATAGGACCTTGCTGGGAATATGTTAGCAGTCCAAAACGATGCTTTAGCACTGTGCAATGTTTTTTTAGAACGGAGATCTGTTATTCAATTCTGTTAATATAGCAACCATCTATGATATTATAAGTACAGTAACTTATATCAAAAAGAATAAGATAACAAGATAAATGAAACAAAATATTTCTGACAGATTTTAAAACGTCGATATAGGTTGAAGATGGCGCAGCGATCTGGGACTGTGTAAGTAGGTCAATATGACGCTTCAGCGTGACGCTACATGCAGCTTGTTATAAATTAAAAGATTTTGTTAAAAAATTTTGTATAATAATATAGACCTATTAATATAGCCTTACTTATCTATAATGAAACCACTGCAATTTCTTTTACTATTCCACCAAATATTTTGGTTTCATCTTATTAAAAGCTCTCTTTTAAGAATGCCTTGTGCCACTAGTTATAAGGATGTGTAAAACTTGTTTGAATGTCGTGATGTGCAGAAGTTACCAAATATTGGTAGTGTCGTAGTGAGACTTATTGATGAGAGTACTTTATCTAATTGCAAAGTACCAATTTCTGCAAATGTAATTTATGAACTATCATGTCATCAGCGAATCAGCTAATAACATCATTAGAGGTTCAAGTTTCAAAATGTTTTATAGTTTCACTTGTACTTTCCCATTAATAACCATACTTGGAACACATACTCCTCGAATGATTCTAAAGGCTTTTAGTCCAATTTTGGCGGTTGGTTGCTATGACAACTGCCTATTAAGTCATCAAATGATCAATTTTTGAATTTCTTTATAACTTTACTTGTACTTTGCCTATAGTAAGTTGCTGCAAACATCTTTTGGTCCAATTTTGACAGTTGATTGCTATGGTTTGGTTGCTATGGCAAGTGCCTATCTTTTCCTTTTTTTCGCCTTTTTAATATAGCATATTGTATCATATTGATTTTGATAGGACCCCTTGCTGGGAATATGTTAGCAGTCCAAAACGATGCTTTAGCACTGTGCAATGTTTGTTTAGAACGGAGATCTGTTATTCAATTCTGTTAATATAGCAACCATCTATGATATTATAAGTGCAGTAACTTATATCAAAAAGAATAAGATAACAAGATAAATAAAAAAAAACATTTCTGACAGATTTTAAAACGTCGATATAGGTAGAAGATCGCGCAGCGATCTGGGACTGTGTTAGTAGGTCAATATGACGCTTCGGCGAGACGCTACGTGCAGCTTGTTATAAATTAAAAGATATTAATAAAAAATTTTGTATAATAATATAGACCTACGAATATAGACTTACTTATCTATAATGAAACCATTGCAATTTATTTTATTATTCCACCATGTATTTTGCTTTTATCTTATTAAAAGCTCTCTTTTAAGAATGCCTTGTGCCACTAGTTATAAGAATGTGTAAAACTTGTTTGAATGTCGCGATGTGCAGAAGTTACCAAAAAAAAAAACTGTAGTGTCGTAGTAGTGAGACTTACTGATCAGAGTACTTTATCTAATTGCAAAGTACCAATTTCTGCAAATGTAATTTATGAACTTCATCATGTCATCTTTGATAGGTTCTATTTAAATCACATTAGTATATCTTGTATTCTATGTCAAAGTATTTTCAACCAATTCAACAATCAGGGTATTGGCCTCCTCTACCCAATAGGGTCAATTTGTTATTTAATGTTGACGTTTTTGAAATTTCATACACTATTAGAAAGAATATACCTGGCTCTTCTTAGAGATCATGTTTGGAATCACTCAAGTGCACTGCTGTCTCATGAGGAAGAAAGGTACTTTTATTATTATTCTGTTGTTGCTTGTATTTTATTTTTTTAATTTTAATTTTATTATTTTCTTCTTTCATTCCCCCTTTAATTCCTATCCAAGCATTTCAATTCGACAGTACAGTTAGGATCTAACTATTGCAAATTTAAAACCATAAACACTTTTTTCATACTATTCATAACTAGCTTCCATTAAATGCTACCTATGAAGACATTTCTGATGCCCAATGTGGACTGTATTTCAACATTTATAGTTTTTGGTTGGCCCCCTCTCTATCTTAGAACGCTGACTATAATGGTTTATGCATACATAAACTTTAACCATTTAATTCAATTTTCTTGAGGGTTGTAAAATCAAGCAAGATTCATTATTCGTGTGCCTTTAAAGAGTGGTGTTTCGTAAATCACAAAAAAAGGAAAAAAAAGAAAAAAAGAAAAATCAATTGTGGGAAGTAAATGCTCGTGATGTTCAATCCAGCAACATTCTTGTCACAGGGATGGGAATTGTAAATTTTCTAGATACAGGAACTCTGGGGGGAGTCCTGTTTTCAGCTCTCTCTTACTTTTTTACGGTTTTATTCTAATCTTCAAGGAGATGAAAATCTTTAATAAGTTGTTTGATATATACAACTTCGAAATAATGTGCATTTCTTTGTAAGAGAATAGTTACATTTCTTTGAACTTAATTCTTTTTTTTTTCTTTGATTCTACGCGTTTATGTTGTTGAAATATTGCTCTCCAGGTATACTCCAATTGAGTCGCCCCTTAAAAGAGAGTGTGTTCAACATCAGCATGGGTTCTGTTCATTGATTGAGCCCTACGTTCTTAAGACAGTAATGCTGATAATAATTTCGACCAATGATATTCTTTATTCCGGAGATTTGTATTCGTTTGAAAAGAAAAGGCTGTGTTTTTCAATTCTTTTTAAATTACTCTTATCCTACATTTGTAATATATTCTACATCTAATCTCAGACAAACTTTTTTTGATGATGATAATCTGCATATTTATAATCAGGAGTGATTAATAATATGTTTTTCTTCTTTTTTCTTCCATCATCAAGAAAATAAAGATGTTACTGGACTAGAAGTAGTTTCTTGTAGGCATTAGTTTGCTCAGCTAGCTCTCAATATGCAGAGCGAACTCCATACATACTCCATGTATTTAATAAAGCACCACATGGTTGAACAGCAAAAAGTTTATTTTGCTTTTGCAGATCTAATTCGTAGGCTCAAGAAATATATCGAATGCTATGATGGGAAGTGCTTTGCTTTGGAAGAGTGCTTTGTCAGTAATACATGCCAAGAGCCAAAGTCTAGAATGCCATGTAATAAAATTTGTGTTTGTTAATATTTATCTTGTTTTTTCAAGAAATCTGTTTGTAAATGGGCAAGCACTAACAAGTCCAAATTAGAAACCTTATATCGCCGGCAAAAGCATGCTGTTTGGGCCATAACATTCAAGACACGCAGAGAAAGCTCTTCGCCACTATTCCTTGACTTAAAGATTCTAAGTAT
>JANSTP010134781.1:0-12634 GCA_025330745.1 Cladonema radiatum | reverse complement strand
GTATATCAAGTGTTATTACGACACGTTACCACCCGTTACTGTTCTTTTTTAAAAAAACTAGATATATTATATATTTAAAAAAAAAAAACAGTAACGTGTGGTAACGTGTCGTAATAACACTGAATATGCCATTGTGCTACAGTAAAATGTCGGGTAACGTATCAAATATTTTAACAAAAACCGGTCATGTGTGGTAACGTTTTGAAATAGCTATTAATATTTCAATTCGCTGCAGTAACGTGTGGGGTAACGTGTCGGTAACGTGTCGGTAACATGTCAAAAACACGTCCCACCTGCAAATGTGTTTCACTATTAAAATAATATAAATTTTTTAGTTGGGAAGGCTAAACAATTGTTTATTCTGCTAAAATATTGTATGTATTTCCATCAAACAGCGCTTTTAAAAAACTTTTGGGGATAAATAATTAGGGGAAGCTCTTTTGAATTTTTTAAAAAATATACACAGTCGTGGACAAAATATTTTTTTTGAAAATCAGCATGAATGGAACTCGTTTTTGATACAGTCTGCTCTCTCCCCCTTTCTCAATGTTGGGTTGGTGAGCAGGCTCCAGAATTCTTCTAGAAAACAACATTGAAGGTGAGGTGAGGGGGGTCTATTATGAATTCAATCTTTTTGACATTAGTTTTGTTCACGAATGTACTATTTATAAAAATATATAATATATCTACCTTTTTAAAAAAAGAACAGTAAAGTGCGGAAACGTGTCGTAATAACACTGAATATACCACTGTCCTGCAGTAAATGGTCGAGTATCATATCAAATATTATAACAAAAACCGGTAAAGTGTGGTAACGTTTTGAAATAGCTATTAATATTTCAATTCTCTGCATTAACGTGTGGAGTAACGTGTTGGTAACGTTTCGGTAACATGTCAAAAACACGTCCCACCTGTAAATGTCTTTCGCTATTAAAATAATAATTATTTTTTAGTTGAGAAAGCTATACAATTTTTTATTCTGTTAAAATATTCCATTTATTTCAATCAAACGGCCTTTTTAAAAAATTTTTTGGGGTTAATATTTAGGGGAACCTCTTTTCAAATTTTTTAAAAATATACATAGTCGTGGACAAAATATTTTGTCGAAAATCAGCATGAACGGAACACGTTTTTGATACAGTCTGCTCTCTCCCTCTTTCTCAGCGTTGGGTTGGTGAGCACGCTCAAGAATTCTTCTAGGAAACAACATTGAAGGTGAGGGGAGGGGGGTCTATTATGAATTTAATCTTTTTGACATTAGCTTTGTCCACGATTGTACCATTCGTTCCAAGGTTTTGTAATAAATGCATTCTGATTCTCCCTTTTTAACCGTTTTTTCTTGCTTTAAACCTTTATATAAGTCTTTGTCATCAAGTTTTAGAAGCAACCTGTCATTTTTCTCTCAGAGGTCTATTGAGTTGGTGATTTGTTGCTTTTTTTATTCTATGTGGATAGCCAACGATAGTATTTAATTTTATATATAGCTTTTTTTGAAAGTGTACTCTACTTGAAATGCTGTTTTATCTGGGAGCTTCCATTAAGTTGTGAAAATGCAGCAGTTTGACTATACAATAGCTTTCCTTATTTATGTTTCCTTTCATCCCCTTAGGTAGTGATTTTAGTGTCAATACTTCACTTTTTCACCAGGCCATCAATATATTAGTCATAGTAAAAAAATTAAAACCTTCAACGCGTCACTGACACGTTACCGACACGTTAGCCTACACGTTACTGTGGTGCAATGGAATTTTCAATGTTATTATAACACGCTACCACGCGTTTCTAAGTTTTTTTAAACATAGTCGAGACGTTACCCACACGCTATTGCAGCGCATTGGTGTATCCATAGCTATTTCAACACGATACCACACGTTACTGTTTTTTAATAAAAATATATAATATATCTACTTTTTTAAAAAAGAACAGTAAAGTGTGGTAACGTGTCGTAATAACACTGAATATACCATTGTGCTACAGTAAAATGTCGGGTAATCTATCAAATATTTTAACAAGATCGAGGAATATGTGGTAACGTTTCGAAATAGCTATTAATATTTCAATTCACTGCAGTAACGTGTGGGGTAACGTGTCGGTAACGTGTCGTAATAACACTGAATATACCATTGTGATGACTACCTGATATACCTGACTACCATGTTGGGAAAGTCCGATTAGAAAAATCTAACCGTGCTTTAGCATTATTTTATCGAAAAATGTGTTTCTCGAGTCTCTCATGTGACGTGATTGGATGTCTTATGGCCACGGAGATCGTCTGGCAGTTGTCATTGTGGCCATCGAAAAGGCGAGATTTAGAGGTCTTGAGTGATTATCCAAAAACTGTCTCTGATCATTATGCTTTGAGGGTCCACTGTGGAAACTCTAATGGTGCTTTTGGGTTTTTTTTCAAAAAATATGTTTCTCGAGCCTCTCATGTGTTGTGAGCGGAGGTCTTTTGGCCACAAGCGTTTTCTGGCAGTCGTCGTGGAGGTCATCAAGAAGTTGAGATTTAGAGGTTTTGAGCTCCTACCCAAAAACTGCCTCTGAACATAAGGCTTGGATGGCCCACTGAGGAAAATCTATCCATACTTATGCGTTATTTTTTCAGAAAATGTGTTTCTCGAGTCTCTCATGTGACGTAAGTGGAGGTCTTTTGGCCAAATATGTCGTTTGGCAGTCATCGTTGAGACTGTCGAGAAGGCGAGATTTAGAGGTATTCAGTGCCTACCCAAATACTGCCTCTGACCACTATGCTTGAAGGGTCAACTGAGGAAAGTCTAACCGTTATTTTGCCTTATTTTTTTGAAAAATTTGTTTCTCAAATCTCTCATGTGACGGAAGTGAATGTCTTTCGGCCACCGTGGTGGTCTAGCGGACGTCGTTGAGGCCATCGAGAAGGTGAGATTTAGAGGTTTTGAGCGCCTACCTAAAATCTGTCTCTGGTCATCTTGCTTCGAGGGTCCACTGAGTTAAGTCTAGCCATGCTTTGCGTTATTTTTTTGAAAAATGTGTTTCTCGAGTCTGTCATGTGACGTTAGTAGATGTCTGTTGAAACAAATGCGGTATGGCTATTATCGTTGAGGCAATCGATAAAGCAATACTGAGAATTTTAAGCAAATACCCCGAAACTGTCTCTGACCACCATGCTTGGAGGCTCCACTGAGAAAAATCTAACCAAGCTTTTGCATTATTTTTTCAAAAAACGTGTTTCTCCAGATTCTCATATGTCGTGAGGGGAGATGTTTTGGCCACAGATTTCGTCTGGCAGTTGTCGTTGAGGTCATCGAGAAGGCGAGTTTTAGTGATTTTAAGCGAATAAACAAAAACTGCCCCTGACCACCATGTTGGGAAGATCCGTTTAAAAAAATCTAACCGTGCTTTAGCATTATTTTATCGAAAAATGTGTTTTTCGAGTCTCGCATGTGACATGAGTAGAGACCTTTTGGCCACAGAGGTCGTCTGGCAGTTGTCATTGGGGCCATCGAAAAGGCAAGATTTAGAGGTTTTAAGCGGCTACCCAAAAATTGCATCTGACCATCATGCTCGGAGGGTCCACTGAAGAAATCTAACAGTGCTTTTCTGTTATTTTTTCGATAAGTGTATTTCTCGAGTCTCTCATGTGACATGACTTGAGATCTTTTGGCAACAGAAGTCCCCTAGTACTTGCCATTGTGGCCATCGTGAAGGCAAGATTTAGAGGTTTTAAACACACACACAAAAACTGCATCTGAACACCATGATGAGAGGTTCTACTGAAGAAAGTCTAACCGTGGTTTTGCGTTGTTTTTTCGAGAAATGTGTTGATCGAATCACTCATGTGACAAGAGTGGAGGTCTTTTGGCCACAGAGGCCGTCTGGCAGTCGTCGTTGAGGCCATCAAGAAGGCGAAATTTAGAGGTTTTTAGCGCGTGCCCAAAAACTGCCTCCGAATACTATGCTTGGAGTTTCCAATGAGGCAAATCTAACCTCGCTTTTGAGTTAATTTTTTGAAAAATGTCTTTCTCGAGTCTCTGATGTGACGAGAGAGGGGATCTTTTGGCCAAAGATGTCGTCTGGCAGTCGTCGTTGAGGCCATCGAAAAGGGGAGACTTATAGGTTTTAAGCGGATACCCATAAACTCTGTCTGACCACCATGTTTGGATGGTCAACTGAGGAAAATCTAACCGTCGCTTTGCGTTATTTTTTCGAAACATATGTTTCTCGAGTCTCTCATGTGACGAGAGTGGAGAACCTTTTGCCACATAGGTCGTCTGGCAGTCGTCGTTGAGGCCATCGTCAATGCGAGATTTAGAGGTTTTGATCGCCTACCCAAAAGCTTCCTCTGATAACCAAGGTTGGAGAGTACACTGAGGAAATTCTAACCGTGTTTCTGCGTTATTTTTCTGAGAAATGTGTTTCTCAAGTCTCTCATTTGATAGTAGAGGAAGTCTTTTGGCCACCGAAGTCGTTTGGCAGTCGTCGTTGAGGCTGTCGAGAAGGCGATATTTTGAGATTTTAAGTGCATACCCAAAAACTGCCTCTGACCACCATGCTTGTATAACTTCTCAGGTAGTTAATATTTTCTTATGAAATTTTCACTGGAAGCACAAACTTTAATTACAAAACAACTGAACTTAAAATATATTTTGAACTGGGACCCAGTGCTCTTTGTTGACGTCATCGTTTTGCCGTGGTAAAGCGTTTTTTGAAATTCTTTCAAGTATTTCCACATATATGTAGCAATTAATGTTAGATATTGTTTTTTGTCATTTAGTTTGTTAGAATATTGTATGACTTGAACACCTACATGCAAATAACGTCATTTTAACGTCATTATGGCGTCATGACTTCACTGACGCCGTCAGGACCGTAAAATCAATTTTTCAGAGTTTTTGATAACGTCATCACATTCATGGGGTCCAATAAACACCCTAACTTATATAGACTCGTTTTTTTCATCAAAACACACAAATTTTTGCAGTTTTATAGAGATTCATAAAGAATTCGACAAATTACATGCATATTTGTATTAAGAAATTCTTACTAAAGTTCGCCCTCAGGAAATCCCACATTTTGTTCGAATTTCCAGAAAATATTTGTTGGAAGCTAATTTTTTGAAAAATACATGTATTCATGCTCCTTGACACCAAAAATTACTATCTGAATTATGTTAGAAATTTCTCTGTGAGTTTGTCTATAATTACCCTTAAAAATATGGAATTATGGCAAATTACGGTATTTTCGATGACGTCATCACCTTATCACTTGACCTCGGGAGTTAAGCTTTTTATTTTTAGAAACTGAAGATGTTAATTAATTTTTGTGCAAAGTTTCATGGCAATTAGTGGAATATTAGAGACTTTAATCTGGGGAGGGGTAGTTTTTAGCCCAACCCCCCCCATGAATCTAACGATCTTCATAAAGCCCACAAACAATAGCCTTAAGCCAGAGAAGTCGTCTGGCAGAGATCATTGTGAACATCGAAAAGGCGTGATTTAGTGGTTTCGAGCGTCTACCGAAAAACTGCATCTGGTCACCATGCTTGGAGGGTCCATTGAGGAAAATCTAACCGTGATTTTGCTTTACTTTTTCGAAAAATGTGTTTCTCTAGTCTCTCATGTGACGTGAGAGGGGGTCTTTTGGCCACAGAAGCTGTTTTGCAGTCGCCGTTGAGACTATTGAGAAGACAAGATTTGGAGCGTGCTTTTGCGTTATTTTTTTAGAGAAATGTGTTGGTCGAGTCTCCCGTGTGACGTGAAGTAGATGTTTAGAAGTTTTGAAGGACTACCCAAAAACTGCCTCTGACCACCACGCTTGTAGGGTCTACTGAGGAAAATATAATAGTGATTTTGCGTTATTTTTTCGAAAATTGTTTTTCTCAAGTCCCTGATGTGACGTGAGTGAAGGTCTTTTGTCATAAGAGCTCTTCTGGCAGTTGTCATTGAGGCCTTCGAAAAGGCGATATTTAGAGGTTTTGAGCGGTTCATAAAAACTGCCTCTGACCACCCTGCTTGGAGTGTCCACTGAGGAAAGTCTACACATGATTTTTCGTTATTTTTTCGAAAAATGTGTTGGTCCAGTTACCCATGTGACGTGAGTGGAGGTCTCTTGGCCACCGAGGCAGCCTGGAAGTTGTCATTGAGGCCATAGAGAAGGCGAGATTTAGAGGCTTGAGCGCTAATACAAAAACTGCTACTGACCACTATGTTCAGAGGGTCCAGTGAGTGAGGAAAATCTAACTGTGCTTTTGCTTTATTTTTTCGAAAAATGTGTTTCCCGATTCTCTCATTCGACGTGGGTGGAGGCCTTTTAGCCACAGATGTTGTCTGGCAGTTGTCATTGAGTTCATAGAGAAGGCGTGGTTCAGAGGTTTTGAGCGCCTTCCCCAAAACTGCTTCTGGCCGCCATGCTTGGACTTTCTGTAAATAAGAGTGGCAGTCTTCAATGCGAACAAATCCTCTACAATTTAGTGCATGACAGACCTAACCAATCTCGTTTTGGTGAAAAATGTATTTAGTTCCTAGGGCCCAAAATTTGGAATAATCTACCCTGTGAAATTAAAAATGCTGATAGCCTATTAAACCTCAAAACATTGATTAAAAATTGGAAGGGACAACAATGTGGATGCAGTTTTTGTGACTTTCTGAGTCATCATTGATGTCCATATGATCAGTTTCATTACTCGCAATATTTATTTTCTTTTTAATACTTTTTTTTCAATAGTAGTTGAAGTCTGTTCCTCGAATTTGATTAGCCACCCCCAAATCCATCTAACGACCATCAAAAAGTCCATCCAAAATAGGGTGAAAAGAAGTAGATGTATGTATGTATACCCTGAAAATGCCTCTGATCACCATGCTTGGAGGGTCCAATGAGGAAAATCTAACAGTGCTTTTGAATTTTTTTTCCAAAAATGTGTTTCCCGTGTCTCTCATGCGATGTGAGTGGAGATCTTTTGGACACATAGGTCGTCTGGCAGTCGTCATTAAGGCCATCGAGAAGGCGGCATTTAGTGGTTTTGAGCTCATACCAAAAAACTGCCTCTGACCGCCGTGCTTAGAGGGTCCACTTGAGGAAACTCCAACCGTGCTTTTGCGATATTTTTTTGAAAAATATGTTTCTCGAGTCTCTCATTTCTTTCGAAAAATATGTTTCTTGAGATTCTCATGTGACGTGAGTTATGGTGTTTTGTCTACAGAGGTCGTCTGGCAGTTTTCATTGAGGCCATCGAGAAGGCGGGAATTTTTAGAGGCTTTGAGCTCCTACCCAAAAATTGCCTATGACCATCATGCTTGGAATGTCTAATGAGGAAAATCTAACCATGGTCTTGCGTTAATTTTTCGAGAAATGGGTTTCTCGGGTCTGTCATGCGACGTGAGTGGAGGTCTTTTGGCAACAGAGGTCGTCTGGCAGTCCTTGTTGAGGACATTGAGAAGTCATGACCTAGAGGTTTTAAGTGCGTATCCAAAAGCTTCCCCTGACCACCATACTTGGAAGATCCACTGAGGACAATCTAATCGTGATTTTGCGTTATTTTTTCTGAAAATCTGTTTCTCGAGTCTTTGCTGTGACGTGAGTGAATTCTTTTTGACCACAGAGGTCGTCTGGTAGTTTTGAAGCTTTCGAGAAGGCGAGATTTAGAGGTTTTGAGCGGCTACTCAAACACTTTCTCTGAACACCATGCTTGGAGGGTCCGCTGAGGAAAATCTAACTGTGCTTTTCAGTTATATTTTCGAAAAATGTGTTTATCGAGTCTTTCATGTGACGGGAGTAGAGCTCTTTTGGCTGCAGAGGTCGTCTAGCAGTCCTTGTTGAGGACATCCAGAAAGCGATTGTTAGAGGTTTTAGGCGCATATCCAAAAACTGCCTCTGACCACCATACTTGTAGGGTCCACTAAGGTAAATCTAAACTTACATTTGCATTATTTTTTTGAAAAAAGGTTTTCTTGAATCTCTTATGCGACGTGAGTGGAGTTCTTTTGACCACAAAGGCCATCTGGCAGTCGTCGTTGAGCCCATCGAGATGTCGAGATTTAGTGGTTGTATGCGCATACCCAAAAGCTGTTCTTGACAGATATGCATGGAGGGTCCACTGAGGATAAACTAATCGTGATTTTGCGTTAATTTTTCGTGAAATCTGTTTGTCGAGTCTTTCATGTGACGTGAGCGGAGACCTTTTGGCCACAGATGTCGTCTGGCAGTTGTCATTGAAGCCCTCTAGATAGCGAGATTTAGAGGTTTTGAGCGGCTACTCAAAAACTGGCTCTCACCACCATGCATAGAGGGTTCCCTGAGAAAAGTTTAACCATGCTTTTCAGTTATTTTTTCAAAAAATGTGTTTCTCGAGTCGTTCATGTGACAAGAGTGGTGATCTTTCAGAGAGGTCGTCTGGCAGTCATCGTTGTGGCCATCGAAAAGGCGAGATTTAGAGGTTTCAAGGGCATACCCCAAAACTTCCTTTGCCGACCATGCTTGCAGGCTCCACTGAGGAAAATCGAACCCTGCATACGGGTTATTTTTTCAGAAAATGAGTTTCTCCAGTCTCCCATGTTACGTGAGTGGAGATCTTTTGGCCAAAGATATCGTCTGGCACTCGTCGTTGAGACCCTCGAGTAGGCGAGATTTAGAGGATTTGAGCGGCTACCCAAAAACTGCCTCAGACCATCATGCTTGGAGAGTCCGCTAAGGAAAATCTAACTGTGCTTTTCAGTTTTTTTTTAGAAAAATATGTTTCCCAATTCTTTCATGTGACGTGAGTGGAATTATTTTGGCAACAGAGGTTTGCTGTCAGTCGCTGTTGAGGCCATCGAGAAGGCGCTATTTAGAGGTTTTAGGCGCATACCCAAAAACTGCCTTTTGCATTATTTTTTCGAAAATTATGTTTCTTGAGTCCCTCATGTAACGTGATTGGAGGTATTTTGGCCACAGAGGTCGTCTGACAGTCGCGTTGATGCCATCGAGAAGGCTAGATTTAGAGGCTTGAAGCGCATACCCAAAAACTGCCTCCGACCACCATGCTTAAAGTCTCCACTGAGGATAATCTAACCATGCATTTGCATTATTTTTTCGAACAATGTGTTTCTCGAGTCTTTCATGTGACGTGAGTAGAAGTCTTTTGGTCACAAAGGTCGTCGATCGGTCATCGGTGAGGCAATCGAAATGGCAAGATTTAGAGGTTTTAAGTTCATACCAAAAAACCGCCTCTGGCCAACATGCTTGAAGGGTCCAGTGAGGAAAATCTAACGGTGCATTTGCGTTATTTTTTCAGAAAATGAGTTTCTCGAGTCTCTCATATGACGTGAGTGGAAGTCTTTTGGCCACAAAGGTTGTCTGGCAGTTGCCATTGAGGCTATCTTTTGGTGAGAATTGGAAGTTTTGAGCGATAACCAAAAAACTGCTTGTGACCACCATGCTAAGAGGGTTCGCCGAGGAAAATCTAGCCGTGCTTTTCAATTATTTTTTCGAAAAATGTGTTTCTCGAGTCATTCATGTGACTATAGTAGCGATCTTTTGGCCAAAGAGGTGGACTAGCAGTTGTCACTGATGCCTTCGATAAGACTAGATTTATAGGTTTTAAGCGCGTACCCAAATATCTTGTTTTGAAAACCTTGTTTTTGTATTGAAAAATGTTGTTTTTGTTTTGAAAAATGTTGTTTTTGTTTTGAAAAATGTGTTTCTCGAGTGCCTCGTGTCACGTGAGTAGAGGTCTTTTGGCCACAGAGGACGTATGGCAGTTGTCATTTAGGCCATCGAGAAGGTGAGAATTTGAACTTTTGAGCGACTACACAAAAGCTGCCCCTGACCAGCATACTTTTAGGGTGCACAAAGGTAAACTTAATCGTACATTTGCGCTTTCTTTTCGAAAAATGGGTTTGTCGAGTCTCCCATTTGACGTGGGTGGAGTTTTTTCGGCCATAGAGGTCGTATGACCGTCGTTGTTGAGGCTATCGAGAAAGTGAGATTTAGATGTGTCAAGTCGATACCCGAAAACTGGCTCTTTTTAGAATGGTTGGAGGGTTTATTGAGGAAATATTAACCGTGCTTTTGCATTGTTTTTTCGAAAAAGGGTCTCTTTAGTCTCTCATGTGACATGAGTGGAGGCCTTTTGACCAGAGAGGTTGTCTGACAGTCGTTGTTGAGGCCATCGAGAAGCCGAGATTTAGAGGTTTTAAGCGCATAACCAATAACTGCCTCTGACCACCATATTTGGAGGGTCCGCTAAGGAAAATCTAACCTTGCTTTTGCGTATTTTCTTTCGAAAAATGGGTTTCTCAAGTCCCTCACGTGATGTGAGTGGAGACTTTTTGAGCACAGAGGTAATGGCAGTCGTTTTCGACCCCATCGAGAAGGTGAGACATAGAGGTTTTAAGTGCATATGCAGAAACTGCCTCTGACCACCATGATTGGATTGTCCACTGAGGAGAATTTAACCGTCCATTTGCATTCTTGTTTCGAAAAATATGTTTAACAAGTCTCTCATGTGACGTGAGTGGAGGTGTTTTGACCACAGAGGTCGTCTGACAGGCGTCGTTGAGGCCTTGGAGAACTCGAGACTTAGATCTTGTAAGCGCATACCCAAAAGCTGCATCCGACCACACCATGCTTGGTGGGTCCACTGAGGAAAATCTAACCATGCTTAGCGTTATAATTGCGCAAAACGTGTTTCTCGAGTCTTTCATGAGACTCGAGTTGAGGTCTTTTGGCCAAAGAAGTCGTCTTGCAGTCGTTGTTGAGGCCATCGGGAAGGCGACATGTAAAGGTTTTGATTGCTTACCTAAACACTGTGTCCGACCACCATGCCGCTGGGGTCCACTGAGGACAATCTAGTTGTGCTTTTGCATTGTTTTTTCGAGCAATGTGTTTCTCGAGTCTTTCATGTGGCGTGCGTGGAGTTCTTTTGGCCACAGAGATCGTCTAGCAGTCGTTGTTGAGGCCATCGAGAAGGCGATATTTAGTGGTTTTAAACGAATAAACAAAAACTGCCTCTCAACACCATGTTGGGAAGGTCTATTTAAAAAAATCTATCCGTGCTTTAGCATTTTTTTTTATCGAAAAATATGTTTCTCGAGTCACTCATGTGACGTGAGTGGAGGTCTTTTGGCCACAGAGGTCATCTGGCAGTTGTCAATGGAGTCTTCGAAAAGGCGAGATTTAGAGGTTTTTAAGCGCGTACCCAAAAACTGTCTCTGACCGTCATGTTTGGCGGGTCCACTGAGGAAAATCTAACGGTGCCTTTCTGTTATTTTTTCAAAAAGTGTTTCTCGCGTCTCTCATGTGACATGACTGGAGGTCTTTTGGCAGCAGAAGTCTCCTGGCAGTTGTCATTGGGTCCATCGAGAAGGCGAGATTTAGAGGTTTTAAACAAATACCCAAAAGCTGCCTCTGAAGACCATGGTGGGAGGCTCCAGTGTGTTTCTTGAAATGTGTTTCTTGAATCTCTAATGTGACGTGAGTGGGGGTTTTTTGACCACATAACTCGTCTAACA
Source organism: Cladonema radiatum (assembly GCA_025330745.1). NCBI lineage: Eukaryota > Metazoa > Cnidaria > Hydrozoa > Anthoathecata > Cladonematidae > Cladonema > Cladonema radiatum. Next base: position 1,172 of record JANSTP010134781.1, on the reverse strand, counting down.
TTTGTCATTGAGTCCATCGAGAACATGAGATTTAGAGGTTTTAAGCGCATCTCTAAAAACTGCCTCTGACGACCATGCTTGGAAGGTCCAATGAGGATAAGCTAACCGTGCTTTTTGGTTATTTTTTCAAAAAATGTGTTTGTCGACTCTCTGATGTAACATGAGTAGAGATCCTTTGGCCACAGAGGTCGGCTAGCAAACCACAGTGAGACCATTGAGAAGGCAAGATTTAAAAGTTTTAAGCGCATTCCCAATAACTGCCTCTGACAACCATGCTTGGAGTGTCCACTGAGGAAAATCTAACAGAACTTTTGCGTTATTTTTTCGAAAAATGTGTTTCTCAAGTCTCTCATGTGACGGGAGAGGTGGTCTTTTGGTCACAGAGGTGGCCTAGCAGTTGTCGTCAAATCCATTGGGAAGGCGAGATTTAGATGTTTTGAGCGTATTCCCAAAATCTGCCTCTTTACACCATCTTTGGAGTGTCTACTGAGGAAAACCGTGCTTTTGCTTTATTATTTCGAAAACGTTGTTTCTCGAGTCTCTCATGGGACGTGAGTGGCGGTGTATTGGCTACAGAGGTCGTCTGACAGTTGTGATTGAAGCCATCGTGAAGGAGTGCTTTAGAGGTTTTGAGCGCTAACACAAAAACTGCCTCTGTCCACCATGCTTGGAGGGTTCACTGAGGATAATCTAACCGTGCTTTTGCGTTGCTTTTTAGAAAAAACTTTTGCTCGAGTCTCTGATTTGACTTTAGTAGAGGTCTTTTGGCCACAGAGGTCGTCTGGCAGTAGTCAATAAGGCCATCGTGTACTCGAAGTTTAGAGATTTTGAGCGCATCCCCAAAAACTGCCTCTGACAACCATGTTTGGAGGTTTCACTGAGGAAAATCTAAACATGATTTTGCGCTATTTTTTTGAAAAATGTGTTTCTTGAGACTCTAATGTGACGTGAGTTGAAGTCTTTTGGCCGGAGAATTGGCAATAACTGGCAAAATTACTAATTTTAGAGGGTAATATTTGTGAAACGGAAAGAGGGACTTTACTTCTAAAATTATTCAGTTGGTGATTCTTAGTATCAAGGTGTATACTTGTATGCATTTTACAAAATTTTGCCTTTCAATTAAAATTTTTTTAAAAACTCGAACAAAATGAGTGATTTCCCGAGGGTGGGGA
>JANSTP010134670.1:0-12635 GCA_025330745.1 Cladonema radiatum | reverse complement strand
GAAAATTACACCTAAAGTGAGTGTTGATAACTGGTGCAAAATAACATAGTATTGCAGCGCAAACAAAAAGAAGGTAGCCAATAATCACAGAATCTTTAATCTAAAGAGAGTGTTGATATTTCGTGTTCGTTTTTGTAGGACAGAAGTGTAATTAAAATAAAGAGAGCTAAATGTCACCTAATCTTACAACAAAAGTGAGCATGGATAATTGTTGTAAGTTTACGTAGGATTGAAGTGCAAACAAAAAGAAGAGAGCCAATGATCACTGAATCTTACACGTAAAGTGAGTGTTGATAATTGGTGTAAAATTAGACAGTATAGCAACGGAAACAAAGAGAAGGTAGCCAATGAACACCGAAACTTACATCTAAAGTAAGTGCTGATAATTGCTGTTCGTTTCTTTAGGACAGTAGAGTAATTAAATAGAAGAGCGCTAAATATCACTAAAATTTACACCACAAGTGAACGTTGATAATTTGTGTAAATTTACATAAGATTGGAGTGCATACAAAAAGAAGCGGGCCAATGATCATCAAATGTTACAACTAAGGTGAGTATTGATAATTTGTGTATAATAAAATAGTATTGCAGTGCAAACAAGAAAAAGGTAGCCAATGATCTCCGAAACTTATATATAAAGTGAGTGCTGATAATGAATGTTCGTTTTTAAAGGACAGGAGTGCAATTAAAAAGAAGATAGCTAAATATGAACTAAACTTACACCAAATGTGAGCTTAGATAATTGGTGTAAGTTTACGTAAGACTAGAGTGCAAACAAAAAGGAGAGAGCCAATGATCACCGAAACTTACACCTAACATGAGTGTTGACAATTGGTGTAAAATAAGATAGTTTTGCAGCGGAAACAAAGAGAAAGTAGCCAATGATAACCGAAACTTACATCTAAATTGAGTGTTGAAATTTGGTGTTCTTTTTTTTAGGACAGAAGTGTAATTAAAAAGAAGAGAGCTATACATCACCTAAACTTACACCAAAAGTGAGCGTTGATAATTGGTTTAAAAGAACAAAGTATTGCAGCGCAAACAAAGAGAAGGTCGTTAATGATCACCGCAACTTTTATCTAATTTGAGTGTTGATATTTGGTGTTCTTTTTTTTAGGACAGAAGTGTAATTAAAAAGAAGAGAGCTAAACATCCCCTAAACTTACACCAAAAGTGGTCGTTGAGAATTGGTGTCAGCTTACGAAGGAACAGAGTGCAAACAAGAAGAAGAGAGCCAATTGATCATCGAAAATTACACCTAAAGTGAGTGTTGATAATTGGTGTAAAATAACATAGTATTGCAGCGGTAACAATACGAAGGTAGCTAATGATCACCGAAACTTACATCTAAAGAGAGTGTTGATACTTGGTGATCGTTTTTGTGGGACAGAAGTGTAATTAAAAAGAAGAGAGCTAAATATCCTCTAAATTTACACCAAAAGTGAGCGTTGATAATTTGTGTAAAAGAACATAGTATTGAAGCGCAAACAAAAAGAAGGTAGCCAATGATCACGGTGACTTACATCTAAAGTGAGTGTTAGTATTTAGTGTTACTCTTCCGTAGGGCAGAGGTGTAATTAAAAAGAAGAGAGCTAAATATAACCTAAACTTACACCTAAAGTGAACGTTGATAATTGGTGTAAAATTAGATAGTTTTGCAACTGAAACAAAGAGAAGGTAGCAAATGATCACCCAAACTTACATCTAATGTGTGTGTTTATATTAGGTGTTCTTTTCTGTAGGTCAAAAGTGTAATTAAAATGAAGAGATCTAAATATCACCTATACTTACACCAAATGTGAGCGTTGATAACTTGTGTAAGCTTACGTAGGATTGTAGTGCAAGCAAAAAGAAGAGAGCCTTTGATCAACGAAACTTAGACCTAAAGTAAGTGTTGATAATTGGTGTAAAATAACATAATATTGCAATGCAAACAAAAAGAAGGTAGCCAATAATTACCGAAACTTTCATCTAAAGAGAGTGTTGATATTTCGTGTTCGTTGCTGTAGGACAGAAGTGTAATTAAAATAAAGAGAGATAAATATCACCTAATCTTACACAAAAAGTGAGCTTTGATAATTGGTGTAAGTTTAAGTAAGACTAGAGTGCAAGAAAAAGAAGAGAGCCAATGATCACCGAAACTTACACCTAAAATGAGTGTTGACAATTGGTGTAAAAGTAGATAGTATTGCAACGGAAACAAAGAGAAGGTAGCCAATAATCAACGAAACTTACATCTAAAGTGAGTGTTGAAATTTGGAGTTAGTTTTTGTAGGACAGAAGTGTAATTAAAAAGAAGAGAGCTAAATATACCTTAACTTACACAAAAAGTTAGCGTTGATAATTGATGTAAGTTTACGTAGCATTGCAGCGCAAATATAAAGGAAGGTAGCCAATGATCACCGAAACTTGCTTTTAAAGTGAGTGTTGATATTTGGTGTTCGCTTTTCTAGGACGGAAGTTTAACTAAAAAGATAAGAGCTAAATATCACCTAAACTTACACAAAAAGTGAGCTTTGATATATGGTGTTAGTTTATGTAGGATTGCTGCGCAAACAAAAAGAAAGTAGCCAATGTTGACCGCAACTTTAATCTGAAATGAGTGTTGATATTTGGTGTTTGTTTTTGTAGGACAGAAGTGTAATTAAAACGAATATAGCTATATATCAACTAAACTTACACCAAATGTGAGAGTTGATAATTGGTGTAAGTTTACGTAAGAACAGAGTGTAAGAAAAAGAAGAGAGCCAATGATCACCGAAACTTATACCTAAACTGAGTGTTGACAGTTGGTGTAAAAGTAGATAGTTTTGTAGCTGAAACAAAGAGAAAGTAGCCAATTATAACCGAAACTTACATCTAAATTGAGTGTTGATATTTGGTGTTCGTTGTTGTAGGACAGAAGTTAAATTAAAAAGAAGAGTGGTAAATATCACCTAAACTTACACCAAAAGAGAGCGTTGATAATAGGTGTAAGTTTACGTAGGATTGGAGTTCAAAAAAAAAGGAGAGAGCCAATGATCAAAAATAGATTACACCTTAAGTGAGTGTTGATAATTGGTGCAAAATAGGATAGTATTGCAGCTTAAACAAATAGAAGGTAGCCAATGATCACCGAAACTTACATCTAAAGTGAGTGTTGATATTTGGTGTTCGTTTTAATAGGACAGAAGAGCAATTAAAAAGAAGATAGCTAAACATCAACTAAACTGACACCAAAAGTGAGCGTTGATAATTGGTCTAAGTTTACGTAGGACTAGAGTGCAAACAAAAAGAAGAGAGATAAATGATCACTGAAACTTACACCTAAGGTCAGTGTTGATAATTCGTGTAAAAGAACATAGTATTGCAGCGCAAACAAAAAAAAGTTACCCAATGATCACCGAAACTTACATCTAAAGTGAGTGTTGATACTTAGTGATCGTTTTTGTAGGACAGAAGTGTAATTAAAAGGAAGAGAGCTAAATATCACCTAATTTTACACCAAAAGTGAGCGTTGAAATTTGTTTTAAAATAACATAGTATTGCAGCGCTAACAATACGAAGGTAGACAATGATCACCGAAACTTTTATCTAAATTGAGTGTTGATATTTTGTGTTCGTTTTTTTAGGACAGAAGTGTAATTAAAAAGAAGAGAGCTAAACATCTCCTAAACTTACACCGAAAGTGGGCGTTGAAAATTGGTGTCAGCTTACGAAGGAATAGAGTGCAAACAAGAAGAAGAGAGCCAATTGATCATCGAAAATTACAACTAAAGTGAGTGTTGATAATTGGTGTAAAATAACATAGTATTGCAGCGCTAACAATACGAAGGTAGCTAATGATCACTGAAACTTACATCTAAAATGAGTGTTGATACTTTGTAATCGTTTTTGTAGGACAGAAGTGTAATTAAAACGAAGAGAGCTAAATATCACTAAAATTTACACCAAAAGTGTGCGTTGATATTTGGTGTAAATTTACGTAAGGTTGGAGTGCATAGAAAAAGAAGCGGGCCAATGATCATCGAATTTTACAACCAAAGTGAGTATTGATAATTTGTGTATAATAACATAGTATTGCAAGGCAAACAAAAGTAAGGTAGCCAATGATCTCTGAAACTTATATGTAAAATGAGTGTTGATATTGGGTGTTCGTTTTTATAGGACAGAAGAGCAATTAAAAAGAAGATAGCTAAATATCAACTAAACTTACACCAAAAGTGAGCGTTGATAATTGGTCTAAGTTTACGTAGGACTAGAGTGCAAACAAAAAGAAGAGAGCCAAATGATCACTGAAACTTACACCTAAGGTCAGTGTTGATAATTGGTGTAAAAGAACATAGTATCGCAGGGCAAACAAAAAAGGTAGCCAATGATCACCGAAACATACATCTAAGGTGAGTGTTGATACTTGATGATCGTTTTTGTAGGACAGAAGTGTAATTAAAAAGAAGAGAGCTAAATATCACCTAAATTTACACTAAAATTGAGCGTTGATAATTGGTGTAAAAGAAGATAGTATTGCAGCGCAAACAAAAAGAAGGTAGACAATATTCACCGCAACTTTTATCTAAATTGAGTGTTGATATTTAGTGTTCGTTTTTTTAGGACAGAAGTGTAATTAAAAAGAAGAGAGCTAAACATCACCTAAACTTACACCAAAAGTGGGCGATGACAATTGGTGACAGCTTACGAAGGAACAGAGAGCAAAATAGAAAAAGAGAGTCCATTGATCATCGAAAGTTACACCTAAAGTGTGTGTTGATAATTCGTGTAAACTAACATAGTATTGCAGCGCAACCAAAAAGAAGGTAGCCAATGATCACCGAAACTTAAATCTAAAGTGAGTCTTGACATTTGGTGTTACCTTTTTTAGGAGAGAAGTGTAATTAAAAAGAAGAGAGCTAAATATCACCTAAACTTACACCAAAAGTGAGCGTTGATAATTGGTGTAAAAGAACATAGTATTGCAGCGCAAACAAAAAGAAGGTATCCAATGATCACAGAAACTTACATCTAAAGTGAGTGTTGATATTTAGTGTTCGTTATTATAAGACAGAAGTGTACTTAAAAAGAAGTGAGCTGAACATAATCTAATTTTACACCAAAAATGAGTGTCAATAACTGTTTTAAGTTTACAAAAGATTGGAGTACAAACAAAGATAAGAGATCCAATGATCACCGAAACTTGCTCCTAAATTGAGTGTTGGTAGTTGGTGTAGAAAAGCATAGCATTGCAGCGCAAACAAAAAGAAGGTAGCAAATGATCACCGAAACTTACATCTGAAGTGAGTGTTAATATTTGGTGTTCGTTTTTGGAGGACAGAAGTGAAAAAAAATGAAGAGAGTTAAATGTAAGTTAAAATTACACCAAAAGTGAGCGTTGATAATTGGTGTAATTTTAAGTATTATTGCAGCGCAAACAAAAAGAGGGTACTGAATGATCACAGAAACTTACATCTAAAGTGAGTGTTGATATTTGGTCTTCGTATTTGTAGGACAGAACTGTAATTAAAATGAAGAGAGCTAAATATCAGGTAAACTTACGACAAAAGTTAGCGTTGATAATTGGTGTACATTTATGTAGAATTGGAGTTCAAACAAAAAAAAGAGAACCAATGATCACTGAAACTTACAGCTAAAGTAAGTTTTGATAATTGGTGTAAAATTAGATAGTTCCGCAATGGAAACAAAGAGAAAATAGCAAATGGTCACCGAAATTTATATCTAATGTGAGTTTTGATTATTGGTGTTCGCTTCTGTAGGACAAAAGTGTAATTAAAAAGAAGAGAGCTAAATATTACCTAAACTTACACTAAAAGTGGGCGTTGATAATTGGTGTAAGTTTACAACAGATTGGAGTGCAAACAAAAAGAGGAGATCCAATGATCACAGCATGTTACAACTAAAGTAAGTATTGATAATTTGTGTATAATAACATAGTATTGCAGCGCAAACAAAGAGAAGGTAGCCAATGATAACAGAAACTTTGACATATAGTGAGTGTTGATAATTGGTGTAAAATAACGTAATATTGCAATGCAAACTAAGAGAAGGTAGCCAACAATCACCGACATTTTCATCTAAAGAGAGTGTTGATATTTCGTGTTCGTTTTTGAAGGACAGAAGTGTAATTAAAATGAAGAGTAATTAAATTGAGTGTTGATATCTGGTGTTCGTTTTTGTACGACAGAAGTGTAATTAAAAAGATAAGAGCTAAATATCACTTAAATTTAAACCCAAAGTGAGCGTTTGTAATTGGTGTAAGTTTACGTAGGACTAGAGTGCAAACAAAAAGAAAGTAGCCAATGATCACGGTGACTTACATCTAAAGTGAGTGTTAGTATTTGGTGTTACTCTTCCGTAGGGCAGATGTGTAATTAAAATGAAGAGAGCTAAATATAACCTTAACTTACACCTAAAGTGAACGTTGATAATTGGTGTAAAATTAGATAGTTTTGCAACTGAAACAAAGAGAAGGTAGCAAATGATCACCCAAACTTACATCTAAAGTGTGTGTTTATATTAGGTGTTCTTTTCTGTAGGTCAAAAGTGTAATTAAAATGAAGAGAGCTAAATATCACCTAACCTTACAACAAAAGTTAGCCTTGATATTTGGTGTAAGTTTACGCAAGATTGGAGTGCAAACAAAAAGAAGAGAACCAATGATCACTGAAACTTACACGTAAAGTGAGTGTTGGTAATTGGTGTAAAGTTAGATAGTATTGCAACGGAAACAAAGAGAAGATAGCCAATCATCACCGAAACTTAGTTCTAAAGTGAGTGTTGATAATTGGTGTTCGGTTCTTTAGGGTAGAAGTGTAATTAAAAAGAAGATAGCTAAATATCACCAAAACTTACACCAAAAGTGGGCGTTGATAATTGGTGTAAATTTACAAAAGATTGGATTGCGAACAAAAAGAAGAAAGCCAATGATCACAGAATGTTACAAATAAAGTGAGTATTTATAAATTGTGTAAAATAACATAGTATTGCAGCGCAAACAAAAAGAAGATAGCCAATGATCACCGGAAATTACATCTAAAGTTAGTGTTGATATTTGGTGTTCGTTTTTATAGGACAGAGGTGTACTTAAAAAGAAGAGAGCTAAATATCAACTAATCTTAAACCACAAGTGAGCGTTGATAATTGATGTAAGTTTACGTAGGACTAGAGTGCAAACAAAAAGAAGAGAGTCAATGATCACCGAAACTTACATCTAAAGTAAGTGTTGATAATTGTTGTAAAATAAGATAGTATTGTAGCGGCAACAAAGAGAAGGTAGCCAATGATCACCGAGTCTTACATCAAAAGTGAGTGTTGATATTTTATGTTCGTTTTTGTTGGACAGAAGTATAATTAAAAAGATAAGTGCCTAATATCACCTAATATTACACCAAACGTGAACATTGATAATTGGTGTAAGTGTACGTAGGATTAGAGTGCAAACAAAAAGAATAGAGCCAATGATCACCGAAACTTACACCTAAAGTGAGTTTTGATAATTGGTGTAAAGTAACATAATATTACAATGCAAAAAAAAAGAAGGTAGCCAATAATCAACGAAACTTTCATCTAAAGAGAGTGTTGATAGTTCTTGTTAGTTTTTTCAGGGCAAAAGTGCTTTTAAAATGTAGAGTAATTAAAGTGAGTGTTGATATTTGGTGTTTGTTTTTGTAGGACAGAAGTGTAATTAAAAAGAAGACAGCTAAATATCAAATATACTTACCCCAAATGTGAGCGTTGATAATTTGTGTAAGTTTACGTAGGATTGAAGTGTAGACAACAAGAAGAGAGCCTTTGATCAACGAAACTTACACCTAAAGTAAGTGTTGTTAATTGTGGTAAAATAAGATAGTATTGCAGCGCAAACAAAAAAGAAGGTCGCCAATAATCACCGAAACTTTCCTCGAAAGTGAGTGTTGATATTTGGTGTTTGTTTTTGTAGGACAGAAGTCTAATTAAAAAGATAAGAGCTAAGTATCACCAAAACTTACACCAAAAGTGAGCGTTGATAATTGGTGTAAGTTTAGGTAGGATTACAGTGCAAACAAAAAAGAGAGAGCCAATGATCACTGAAACTTAGACTTAAAGTGAGTGTTTATAATTGGTGTAAAATAACATAATATTGCAATGCAAACAAAAAGAAGGTAGCCAATAATCACCGAAACGTTCATCTAAAAAGAGAGTTGATATTTCGTGTTCGTTTTTGTAGGACAGGAGTGATTTTAAAGTTGAGAGTAATTAGAGTGAGTGTTGATATTTGGAGTTCGTTTTTGTTGGACAGAAGTGTAATTAAAAAGAAGTGAGCTAAACATCACTTAAACATACACAAAAATTGAAGGTTGATAATCTGTGTCAGTTTACGAAGGATTGGAGCGCAAACAAAAAGAAGGTAGCCGATGATCACTGCAACTTACATCTAAAGTGAGTGTGGATATTTGGTGTTTGTTTTTGTAGGACAGAAGTGTAATTAAAAAGTAGAGTGCTAAATATCATCTAAACTAACACCAAAAGAGAGCGTTGATAATTGCTGTAAGTTCACGTAGGAATAGAGTGCAAACAAAAAGAAGAGAGCCAGTGATCACAGAAACTTACACCAAAAGTGAGTGTTGATAATTGGTGTAAAATAACATAGTATTGCAGCGCAAACAAAGAGAAGGTAGAAAATAATTTCCGAAACTTTCATCTAACGTGAGTGTGGACCTTTGGTGTTCGTTTTTGTTGGACAGAAGTGTAATAAAAAAGAAGTGAGATAAACATCACTTAAACGTACACAAAAATAGGGTGTTGATAATCGGTGTCAGTTTGCAAAGGACTGGAGCGCAAACAAAAAGAAGGTAGTCGATGATCACTGAAACTTACATCTAAAGTGAGTGTTGATATTTGGTGTTTGTTTTTGTAGGACAGAAGTGTAACTAAAAAGAATAGAGCTAAATATCACATAAACTTACACCAGGAGTGTTTGTTAATTATTGGTGTAAAGTAAGAATGTATTGCAGCGGAAATAAAGAGAAAATAGCCAATGATAACCGAAACTTTCATCTATTTTGAGTGTTGATATTTGGTGTTCCTTTTTGTAGGACAGAAGTGTAATTAAAAAGAAGAGAGCTAAATATCACCTAAACTTACACCAAAAGTGAGCGATGTTAACTGGTGTAAAATAACATAATATCATAATATTGCTATGCCAACAAAAAGAAGGTAGCCAATAATCACCGAAACTTTCATCTAAAGAGAGTGTTAATATTTGGTGTTCTATTTTGTAGGACAGAAGTGTAATTAAAATGAAGAGAGCTAAATATCACCTAAACCTACACCAAAAGTGGGCGTTGATAATTGGTGTAGGTTTACGAAAGATTGGAGTGAAAAACAAAAAGAAGAAGGCAAATGATCACAGAATGTTACAACTAAAGTGAGTATTGATAATTTGTGTAAAATAACATTGTATTGCAGCACAAACAAAATAAAGGTAGCCAATGATCACCGATACTTACATCTAAAGTTAGTGTTGATATTTGGTGTTCGTGTCTGTAGGACAGAAGTGTAATTAAAAAGAAGTGAGCTAAATATCACTCAAACTTACACCTAAAATGAGCGCTGACAATTGTTGTAAGTTTACGTAGGACTAGAGTGCAAACACGAAGAAGAGAGCCAATGATCACCGAAACTTACAACAAAAGTGAGTTTTGATAATTGGTGTAAAATAACATAGTATTGCTGCGCAAACAAAAAAAGGTAGCCAATGATCATGGAGACTTACATCTAAAGTGAGTGTTGGTATTAGTTGTTACTTTTTCGTAGGACAGATGTGTAGTTAATAGGAATAATGCTAAATGTCATCTAAACTGACACCTAAAATGAGCGCTGATCATTGTTGAAAGTTTACCTAGGACTAGAGTGCAAACAAAAAGAAGGGAACCAATGATCACCGAAACTTACAGCTAAAGTGAGTTTTGATAATTGGTGTAAAATAACATAGTATTGCAGCGCAAACAAAAAAAGGTAGCCAATGATCACCGAAACTTACATCAAAAGTTAGTGTTGATATTTGGTGTTCGTTTTTATAGGACAGAAGTGTAATTAAAAAGAAGAAAGCTAAATATCAACTAAACTTAAACCGCAAATGAGCGTTGAAAATTGATGTAAGTTTAGAGATGTAAATTTAAGTAAGTTTAAAGATGCAAATTGATGTAAGTTCAGGACTAGCGTGCAAACAAAAAGAAGAGAGCCAATGATCACCTTAAAGTTCACCTATAGTGAGTGTTGATAATTGGTGTAAAATAACATAATATTGCTATGCATACAAAAAGAAAGTAGCCAATAATCACCGAAACTTTCATCTAAAGAGAGTGTTGATATTTCTTGTTCGTTTTTGTAGGACAGAAGTGTAATTAAACTGAAAAGAGCTAAATATCACCTAAATGTACAACAAAAGTTAGCGTTGATATTTGGTGTAAATTTACGAAAGTTCAGAGTGCAAGCAAACAGAAGATAGCCAATGATCATCGAAACTTAAATTTAAAGTGAGTGTTGATTATTGGTGTTCGTTTCTGTAGGACAGAAGTATAATTAAAACGAAGAGAGCTAAATATCACCTAACCTTACACCAAAAGTGGGCGTTGATAATTGGTGTAAATTTACGAAAGTTCGGAGTGCAAACAAAAAGAAGATGGCCAATGATCACCGAATATTACACCTAAAGTGAGTGTTTATAATTGGTACAAAATAACATAATATTGCAATGGAAACAAAAAGAAGGTACCCAATCATCACCGAAACTTTCAGCTAAAGAGAGTGTTGATATTTCGTGTTCGTTTTTGTAGGACAGAAGTGTTTATAAAGTGAAGAGTAATTAAAGTGAGTGTTGATATTTGGTGTTCGTTTTTGTAGGACAGAAGTGTAATTAAAAAAATAAAAGCTAAATATCACCTAATCTTACACCAAAAGTAAGTGTTGATAATTGGTGTAAGTTTACGTAGGATTGGAGTGCAAACAAATAGAAGAGAGCCCATGATCAACGAAATTTACACCTAAAGTGACCGTTCACACTTGTTGTAAAATAAGATAGTATTGCAGCGGTAACAAAGAGTAGGTACACAATGATCACTGAAACTTACATCTAAAAAGAGTGTTGATATTTGGAGTTCGTTTTTGTAGGACTGAAGTCTAATTAAAAAGATAAGAACTAAGTATCACCTAAAATTATACCAAAAGTGAGCGTTGATAATTTCTGTAATTTTATGTAGGATTAGAGTGCAAACAAAAAGAAGAGGTCCAATGATCAACAAAACTTACACCTAAAGTGAGTGTTGATAATTGGTGTTCGTTTTTGTAGGACAGAAGTGATTTTAAAATGAAGAGATATTAAAGTGAGTGTTGATATTTAGTGTTCGTTTTTGTAGGACAGTAGTGTAATTAAAAAGATAAGAGCTAAGTATCACCTAAACTTACACCAAAAGTGAACGTTGATAATTGGTGTAGGTTTACGTAGGATAGTAGCGCAAACAAAAAGAGGATAGCCAATGATCACAGAAACTTACATCTAAAGTGAGTGTTGATATTTGGTGTTGGTTTTTGTAGGACAGAGGTGTAATTAAAAAGAAGAGAGCTAAATACCACGTAAACTTACACCAAAGGAGAGCGTTTATAATTTATGTAATTGTACGTAGGATTAGAGTGCAAACAAAAAGAAGAGAACCAATGATCAACAAAACTTACACCTAAAGTGAGTGTTGATAATTGGTGTTCGTTTTTGTAGGACAGAAGTGATTTTAAAATGAAGAGATATTAAAGTGAGTGTTGATATTTAGTGTTCGTTTTTGTAGGACAGTAGTGTAATTAAAAAGATAAGAGCTAAGTATCACCTAAACTTACACCAAAAGTGAACGTTGATAATTGGTGTAGGTTTACGTAGGATTGCAGCCCAAACAAAAAGAAGGTAGCCAATGATCACATAAACTTTCACCTAAAGTGAGTGTTGATAATTGTTGTAAAATTAGGTAGTATTGCAACGGAAACAAAGAGAAGACAGCCAAGAATCACCGAAACTCACATCTAAAGTTTGTGTTGATAATTGGCGTTCGTTTCTGTAGGACAGAAGTGTTATTAAAAAGAGAGGAGCTAAATATCACCTAAACTTACACAAAAAGTGGGCGTTGATAATTTGTGTAAATTTATGAAAGATTAGAGTGCAAGTAAAAAGAAGAGGGTCAATGATCACAGAATAATGCAACTAAAGTGAGTATTGATAGTTTGTTTAAAATATCATAGTATTGCAGCGCAAAAAAAAAAAACAGGTAGCCAATGATCACCGAAACTTACATCTAAAGTGAGTGTTGATATTTAGTGTTCGTTTTTGTTTGACACAAGTGTAATTAAAAAGATAAGTGCTAAATATCACCTTATCTTACACCAAACGTGAGCATTGATAATTGGTGTAAGTTTATGTATGATTAGAGTGCTAACAAATAGAAGAGAGCCAATGATCACGGAAACTTGCACCTAAAGTGAGTGTTGATAATTGTTGTAAAATAACATAATATTGCAATGAAAGCAAAAAGACGATAGCCAATAATCACCGAAACTTTCATCTAAAGAGAGTGTTGATATTTCGTGTTCGTTTTTGTAGGACAGAAGTGTTTTTAAAATGA
>JANSTP010134559.1:0-12637 GCA_025330745.1 Cladonema radiatum | reverse complement strand
GTAAAAAATATGTGGCAGATATTTTTTACAGTGAGAACAATATACATGCAGTCTAACGAGTTAACATTTTTGTTAATATCTGTGAACTCTGAACTACCATACATTTTTTTCTCTCTCTCTCTCTCTCACTCTCTCATCTATCTACACACATACATACTCATTCATTTACTTTTTAACATGCTTTTTACAGGTTACAAACTTATGACATCTATGTTTGATGGTGAAGCTCCTCATAATACATATATAAAAACTTACAAAACTTACAAGATTACAAGACCAATAATTTAAAACATGTCTTAGAAATTTTGAAACATTTATTTCGGTATAGGATCACCGAGTGATCCGGGGCTGCGTTGGAAGGCCAATACGCCACTTCTGCGTCATGTAACGCTTCGTGTAGCTAATATGGTATGTTATTTTGGATGTAAAAGCCTTGGGTTAACTTTCCTCTGAAATATGCTTGTTCAATTATATTACCTTAGCGATACAAATATTAACAAAACCCTCTTGAACAGTAAATTTATTTTAGCCATATATCTCGTTTTGTGTTGATTTTAAAGATAAGGTAACAATTTGATAAATTTATAATATTTTGATTTTATGAAAATAATTCCCTGAGTAAATAGTGTTAGTTTGGGTTTAATAATTTCTTGTCTGTTGTTCTAATTAGTGAATATTGGAACTTTTTTGGTTTGTTTTATTAACCTTTGCCTCCTTTAAATATATATGTTATTTTGAAAAATTTTAGCTTGTACAAAAAATCAACTCTTCAAAAGGTTTCGGTCCGTAAAAGTTGGTATATTTTCAAGGCCAAAATCAAGAAATACTACGAAAGGGAATTTTTTTTAAAATGCTAATATAAAGATTAAGATATTAATGCTTCATGTAGTGCGATTTCCTATAGTAAGTCTTACTACAGACATAAGACGAAAGACTTTTCCGACCATTCTCTAAGATAAGCGTTTGCCATATCACCAAAAAAGCTATATACATGTATGACTGATATCTATTGTATTCTTACATCCTCTTCTTGTTTCTAGATTCCTATTTATGGGAAAAAAGACCTTCAATTAGGTGCATTATATGATATTAGCACTCAAACTGTGGTACCGTGCTCATTATTCAAACCTGAGAGAATCGAAGAACTGAAGAAAGTTGAACTTGTAAGTTATTGTCAACGGTACGCTTTTTAGAGTGCTGTTAATTTGGTCCTTCTATAGAGAGCATCTCAGTCGGCAAGGAGCCTCGAGCTTGTTTGCTTACCTAAATAAACTTTATAAGCAGACTTACTAGTGTTATATGAGCAAAAAGCATATAAGTACTATTTATGTAGAAATAAACGTAATTAATATACACCAAAATATAATATGGCGTTGGTGAGAAGCTTTTAAGTGTTTTAAGTACTTCTTTCATGTAAAACAAAACAAGTCTAACATATAATAAAACCTCTTGAAAAATCGGTTTTGAAATAATTATTAGACAAACGTGTTTTCCTGAACTCATTTCCGAATTCAATGTTGAATTTTTTAATAATTATAAGTTTGAGGAGTGACTTTATGGTTCGAAAAAATTCAATTATTTCCAAAAGATCTAAATAATAGCTTGAATATAACACAATTCCCATCAGAAATTCTTTCATAACTTCCTGAAGGACTGTCCATGCCATATTTCGTTATAGATATCTCATAATAGGTTTTTTTTGATTGATATAAATTATAAACATTAAAATTTGACAGCGGTCTACTAATTCAATTCCATTCTGCTTTTTTGCAGCATGAAAGCTATTATCCTCATAGCAATTTAGAAGGCAATAGAAACATTTTGCAATAATATGATTCTTATTTATAGATTTCTTTACTAACGTTTATATTGTTTTTCCATTTCTATTCTGATTGACTGTCGTTTTAGATTAACCAAACCCACAATGAAATCGGAGAAACAAATACATTGCGGAAACGATGCGATTTTCTTGGTTTAAATTTAAAAACTGCATTTTCCTTGCTAACTGGTCCACATGATGTTAATAACTTTAAAAGTTTCCTGCAATCAAAAAAGCAAGGTCTAAAGTCAGTTTGCCAGAGCTTGTTATTGAAAAATATTTTGAAAAATGAGCGTCTTCCAATAAAATCCTTGTTAGATTCAGATCAATATTCATCATTTCATTTACAAAAGATTAACAGTGATGTGAAATGCACGCACGCCATTATTGGAATCGAATATGGACGAAGAGACTTGATATCACTTGAAATGGGAGCTTCGGACAAAGAAAACGAATTAAGCTTAACCGGTATGTTGCAAAGTGATATTGAGTTCATCTCGAGTAAGTCAGCAGATGCACCAGAGAATATGCCTGAAAAGAACCTCCATTGTTACCAATACTTCACAGAATTCGAAGAAAAGCCTAGAATCATAACAAGAGCAGAAGCAATTACAATCCGTGAGGAATTTCCCAAGGAAACTGATGTTGAAAATCTAGTTCCCCTTAGTGCAACTCTTATTTCCTTGAAAGAACCGCATCCAGAGCACAAAGAAAAGAAAATTGAAATAGAATCAATAATTGAAAAATACTTTGAAATATATGAAGATTTTTCACATTTCTTTTTGCGCCTGGAAACATTAATGAAATCAAAATCATGTCAGGTTCTTCCTACAAGATACAAAATATTCCAAAAATATCATCAGAAGTTAGAAGAAATCCAAAGTTTGCTTGAATATGATATAAGCAACGAAATTTCTAGCTTCATTTCTGATAAAGAGAGTGATGCAAATAAAACAAAAGACAAATTAACAAATATTTGCAACAGTTCTGCAACTGCAAGTTTTATTGGTAGCTGGATCTCACAGAAAGAGGACGAAAATAAATCCATTGAAACAATATTAAATGAAGTCAGTAATATCAATAATGATACCACTAATAACTATCATGATAAACAATGCGAGAAGCAGCAATGCTGTATAGATTTTACTATCAAAGTAGATGCAGATGATGAATTTATTGACCATCTTCATAACTATATGAAAAATGGCGACTTAAAAGGAGATGCGATGGAAACAAATATCCGAATACTTGATAAAGAATGTTTTAATAATGGAATACATTTAGCTAAACGATTTAGTTGCTTCGTTGATGCAAATAAAAGAAATTCATCCATAAAGTTTTCAGTAAGAGAACTGCACGAAGAACTTGAAAATGCAAATAAAACGTTTAACATAGTTATTGCAAAGACCGGACCAGCATACATTTACAATGAAATAATTTCAGCACCATGTCGGCTCATTGAAGAAGAGCTGTCTCATGATATATGGAAGTTAACGTGGGATCCTCCTGAGTTTGGAAGCAGTGAAGTAATTAAGTATGATATCCATCTGGCTAAATGTATAAATGCTAAAGCTGGAGAACAAAAATTTTCAAAAGAAGTTTTGGAATCAACCACTTTGCCAACTGCTAAGTTAAAAAATCTTTCTTTATATAGCACATACAAGGCAACAATTAGAGCAGTCACAAACGAATTTTACTCACAACCTGTTTCAATCGAATTTACAACAAGAGCCCTTGAATCTGTGAAATGCATCAGGCCAACAGAACTAGGGGAGGATTTTGTAAAACTTAAGTGGGAACTACCACTAATAACAAACCCGCAGATATCTCTAAACAACTTAAAAGTTATTGTAGAAAAACTTAATCCTGAAACAGACGGTTTAAACGAAAAGACTATTGAATTTATTAGCCCATCGTCCCGTGATTACAAAATCCAGTTTTTAAAACCAAGAACAGCCTACAAAGTTCATATAAAGGCTATAACAAATTATGGATCCAGTATGGAAGCTGTCCAATCGTTCTGCACTACAAGCAGAGATGAATTTCCGAAAAGCATTTTGAAGCAGCTGTGGAAATTATTGAGTGACGATAACTTAAAGGGCCTTTGTGAAACTAAGCAGATGCTTGAATATGCAAGAAATCTATCAAAAATAAAAAACGAATACAAAAGTCGATGTTCAGCAAATGAAGAGGATTTTACCCACCAATTACTTGTTTCAAGCCAGTTCAATAAATTCTCCGAAAAGTGGTTAAGCATATTTAAAAATTCTAGTTTCAGAGACACAGCAAATGGCAGGACTTTGCTTCAGACAATACTTCTTCCATTAACCTTGAAAACCTGTCAAACCAAAGCTGAGAATGTCATTCAGTTATTTAAATGGACTTCCGATGAAACAAAATTCTTTAGACCCAAATCTAT
This sequence comes from Cladonema radiatum, assembly GCA_025330745.1. NCBI lineage: Eukaryota > Metazoa > Cnidaria > Hydrozoa > Anthoathecata > Cladonematidae > Cladonema > Cladonema radiatum. Next base: position 8,399 of record JANSTP010134559.1, on the reverse strand, counting down.
AGCCGAATTGATTTTAGTTTATGAAAAGGATAAAGGCTCTGGAAATGATTTTTGCCAATTCAGAGATGCTTTTGCCAAATTCTTGATGTACGAAAGTTCTCAATATAAAGCTTTAGACAAATACATTTTTGACTTGATGTTAAAAGCATATAATGTTAGCAAAGCTGAAAACATATCATATCTATCTGCAACAAATATTAGTGATTTAGTAGAAGATTTGAAGGATTTTGATAATGTTTTAGTAAGGAAAAAGAACATTTCCAAAGACAATCACGTTTATGTAGCCAACTGCATCAAGTATGCCAACAAGTATGTAGCAGACAAAAGGGAAACATTTTCTAATATATACTCCGTTATTACAGATGGGTCATCGCAAACTGCAGTTTATATGAAGAGATTTTTGTCGCAATGGAAAGAGTCAAAACTTGATCAGTTTTTAGTAATACTTGAAACTACATGCAATTTCAGCAAATTTTTTGGCAAATCGGAATTACGAGAAGATTTGCTAAAAGAATTTAAGGATATTCTCAAGAGGCAGAAAGCGAGAAATGAAATACCAAATTCGGAGATGTTTGTTATTCCATCAGGGGAAAAAATGAAAGAAAATTTGTTAAGATTGACAAATGAAACTTTTCAAAATTTGGGCTTCGAAACATATTTGCATGAACATATATCTCAGAACGAAATTTATGCGATCGAGAATTTAATAAAACCAGGAGAAAATGGTCCGCAGCCTTTACGCTTTTTAAAGAAACTTCTCTCCTTAGATTATCGTTGTAGAAATCTTGCAGAAATATGGAAAAAAACAGAAAACTTTGAAGATGAAGATTTTGCTGAGGTTGAAGATGAAGAATTTTTTTCAGCTGCCGAGCAGTCAACAACAAGCAATGAGAACATTTCTCTTTCCACTAATGATGTAAGCAATGCAGACATAGTATTAGCAGCACTCATAGCATGTGACCCTTTTCTTTTGCAAGATGTTTTTGAAAAAATGGCAGCGTGTCAACTTGCAATTCCAGTGATATTCCCAAACCCAAAATCGTTAACCTTAACATATCATCTTTGGGGATTAAAAGCAATTAAGAAAAGGTGGATTAAAAGAAAAACATCTCAATCTATTGAAGCGAATATAGCAACATATTTTTGTCACACCATATCGTTTTGCAAATTTGGTCAGATAGCAACATCGAAATCAAAAGTGGCAAATCATTTTCTTTCAACTGCTCAGGGATGTCCTGAAAACTCATTCTTCTTAAACCGAGATAACGATACGCCGTCTGTATTAAATAAAGGGACAGTAGAGGTATGTTGGTACACACCTGAAGGAAGTGAAGCAGAGAAATTAGATGATTTAACATGTGTTTACAATTTGAGAGGTGATTCAAGAGCAGATCCTAAAAGGTTAGAATTCTTAATTAAAGTATCTTCAAACATTATTATTTTTATTGGTGAAGATGCACTTACTAAAGATGAACAGATCTTCCTCAAAAATTGTAAGAAGCAAGTTATTATTGTTCAAACATTAATAGAAGGTAAAGATATGAAGCGTGGTAATATGAAACTTCTCTTTGCTAAAGATAAAAGTGTAAGCAGTATAGCTGAAAAAATATGTAGCAATCTTAATTTCGCTGGAACTCTAGAAATGAATATTGAAGGTCATGCAGCTATAGCTAAGAGTACAGGGGTTGGTATCGATGAAGATAATAAGTTTTGTATCGAAGGCAAAAAAAATGCGACCAATTTTATCGAAACTATTAAAGAATGTAAAATTGAAGATGTAAAAGAAGCTGTTGTTCCACTGCAAGGCTATTTATGGAAAATATGGGCAGACGCAGACAAAGAAGAATATCGTCATAAATTACGATCAGACACAGACGACCCACAAAAGTATAGTGCAAGTTTAAAGGACACCAAGAGACAATGTCGGAAGCAACAAGCAAAAATAGGTCCGAGTAAAGCAATGATGAAGTTTTTAGGCTCATTGGTTGAACTAGATGCACATTCTCGAAAATACTTTTTGAAATTTATTCAGTTGTATTTGAATAGACAGTCCGAAATCAATCTTCCCATAATTTTGAAACAATACAACGATGGAACTGAAGAGCTTAACAATCGGAAAATGGAACTTGAAAAATACTATAAAAGCAAGCAAGGAGATCGAAAGAGAGAGAAAGAGCTATTAGATCTCATAGCAAAAAGTGTCATAAATGTAAAATCTATTTCTGAGAATTTCAATATCGCTTCGTTTGGTATAGAACATATTTTTAGAGAAATTTCTCAAATTTTCGAAAGTTTTAGTGAAGCCAATGTAGAGATGCCTCAAGTAGTGGAAGAATTGCCAAATTTAATTGTAAGTCTTATGTTGGAAGGCTTTCCGCTTGAAATAATGGATGGAAATGTTTCTCATGTACCAATGAACTGGCTAGAAAAAGTACTACTTAATCTTAAAAATAGAATTCGTAATTCGAGAATATATGTTTTGTCAATATTAGGCATTCAAAGTAGTGGCAAATCTACCTTCCTTAACACAATGCTTGGATCAAAATTTTCAGTTTCGTCTGGCCGCTGTACTAAGGGTGTATTTATACAATTACTCCCAGTCAAAAAAGAGTTTCGAAGGCAATTAAAATGTGACTATTACATGCTAATGGATACAGAGGGATTGCGGTCCCCTGAGCTTGGCGAATCTTTTCATCATGACAATGAAATTGCAACATTGATTTCATGCCTAGCAAATTTGACTATTATCAACTTCTGGGGTCAAACCTTCAGTAAAGACATGGCAGACGTTATAAACATTGCCGCCTATGCTTATATTAGAATGTCTGAAGTCAAGATCAAGTCATCTTTTCACATGACGTTTGCTGGTGTTCAAGACATAACAGCCGCAGAGAAAAATAAATATGGTGTTTCAAAGATTATGGATCATATCAATGAAATGGTAACAGATGTTGCACAATCAGAAGGGAGATATGATTTAAGCAGGGGACTAAAGTCAATTTTTCCATTGTTGCAAGAATCATACAAAGAGATAAAATTTCCACAATTCTTTCCAGTTCTTTGGCACGGCTCAAGTAATCCTCCAGATTCAAGATATGGTGAATTAGTTACAGATCTAAAATATTCAATAAACGAAGTTCTAAGTGATTCAAGTGGATATAGACATGTTCAAACTATTCAAGAGTTTTTGAATCGATTGAAAGATATATGGAGAGCAATAAAAATGGAAAATTTTATATTTGGATTCAGGAACACTCAAGCCGTTCAAGTCTACAATCAAATGCAGACTTTGTATGAGGAAGGACTAAAGACTTTGAGGGATGAGTTTTTTAAGGGAGCATGGCTTGTTGAGCGCGATGCAAAAGACATTACATTGAAAGATCCCGATTATAACATTGAAGATGTAATTTCTTCATACGAAAAATCTTTAGAGTCAAAGTTACTTCCTACATTAGATGAGCAAGGAACGAAAATAATTGAAAATCTTAGAGAGTTTATATCAAAGCTTTCCAACCCTGACCTTGGGATGCTAAATTTAACAACATTTGAGATGCACTTAAATAAAACAAAGGCCCAGCTAATTTATAACGAAAAGAGTCGTGTACAAAAACATGTAAAGCTCAAGAAAAAGACGGAGCTCTCAGCTGCAGAAAAACAGAAAGAATTCAAAAAGCTTTTCCTCATAGAAGCAAGAGAAATTGCAATTGAAATTCGAAACCAAGGGGAAGAAGAATCAAGTTTAAGTGTCGATATGATAATTCAAAAATTTGAGGCATTATTTAAAAAATTCCTTGATGACGCTCGAAGGGTAGATATACAAACGTTCGGCCAACAAGGCAAAATTTTTGACAAAATTTTCCAGTCCCACCACAACTACCTTCGGGATAAACTAGAACGCTTGCACTTAAAAAACCTTCAAGGTAGCAGCATACAAACCAATAAAGCAAAAGAAATGAAGGAAGATATCCGTCTTGGTGAAATAATACCACAAACCACTAATACGTCAGTTAAATTCTCTCGGGACTTTCGAAACCTTTTTGGAAGCAACGACTTACAGCAACATGATATAGAGGAGAAAGTCTCCCAACGCCTACAATATATAAAAGAAAATTTATTGATAATTGTCGCGAATACCCAGCAAGAAGGTTTCAATAACGAAAAAACAATTTCCTTAGCTTTGGATTTTCTTTGGAAAGAGACTAGCATACATAAAAAAACGTGGTTTTTTGACAAAGATTATCGGATGCAGCTTTTAATTAATGTCTATATATATGTAATTTGCAAGCTGGAAGAAACAGAAACTCGAAGGCTTAAAAAGTATTCTCTTGAAAGTCTTCTAGTGAAGGAAGAAAAGAAGTTTAGAGAAGCTTTTGTTGAGGACTGCACAACCGCTGATATGGAGATGAGATCTATTGAATTATACGTGAAAAATGTTTTGATACCATCTATTATTTTACGCCTCCAACGTTCATTGGGGAGCGAGATTTATAATGACCTTATATCAATACCTACGTTTTCAATTAAAAACCAAATGATGTACGAAGTCGAAAAAGACCTATTGGAACAAGAAACACAATGCATTTATGACTTTTCAAATTATTTTGAGTCATATGTAACGACTTGGATATCAAAGCAAGTTGAGAAATATTGTGAAAAAAATGATTTTTTGAAGCAGAAAATTAACGCCAAGATTGAATTCGAAATAAATGATTTATGCAAGACTTTAGAAGAGGTCAATGAAAGAAATAAAAAAGGATCAGGAGACACAGAAGTTTGGTACGAATCACTAGAGCAGGAGCTTTCTCCAAAACCCATGCTCCAGGTACGGATTGTATTTAACAGAAAAACCCTTATATATAATTCATCGTATATAAATGTTTTCCATGTCATATTTTTATCTTCCTTTTCAGACTTTCTAGTGTTTCCTAATTTAAAAAGATTACCGTAATCTATGTGAAACTAGTTCAAAAGATGTAGCAATGTTTTGAAAACAGCATGTAAAATTTTTTTTTTCGTTTAAAAGTTATCGCCATTTGAAAATTTTAAGGATTTTGGCATACCGACTACAATGAACTGATGACGTCATCACTTAGAGATGACGTCACAAAACCATTTTGATCTCATTTTGTTCCTAATAGGTTGAATATGTACTGTAAAACGTTTTTCAGGATTTCCGGATAAGGGGCTCAATTAATTCTCTCTCCCGGTCTTGGAGAGCCCTTTTTACCGCCGTCTGAATAGGGTTAAGTATTTGAAAAATAGTTTATGTCACTTCTTGTATTTGGTTTAAAGCCTCCAAGTAAGACCTTTGGCATTTCCGTAAATGTTTTCTCAGGATATTATTAAAACTTTTTTTAAAACAATTTTTTAACCTATTTTGAATATATAGGTAAATAGGCCATTTCAGGTCCATAGGGCTTTCAGATGTTTTTTCATAGTAATTTTGCTACCGAATCAAAATAAATTGATTTTTCCCACTATAAGTTGCATGCCCTGTATTTCATTAGGATATCGGAAATGAAAGAGCAGCGCTGCAACAAGTTACAAATACGGAGTTCGCTTTCAAGGAAATGATTCGTATGGTACAAGAAACAAATTGCGAAACTATTTATAAAGTTATATTAGAAGAAAGTTTTCCCCAACAAGAACAAATTGTATGTGCCTAGTTTTCTGTTTCACAATTCCTAATTTTAGTAAACTGAAAAGTATTGTTGCATTGACCAGAATGCAATACGATTGATTCACACTTTAGAATATAAGTAGTTAAGCATATTTTTACCCCTATTTCGAATAGTGGATGTTATGTGGGTAGTTTTCCTTCCTTCTCCTGTTGAACCTGTTTATAGCTAAAAGACTTTGTGGTTTTCATTAACATTTAGCTATGCACATTTTAGCCAAGGAGTGACCCTTGAGGAGTCAAATTAGTCTGAATCACCGTTTATCCAAATTTCGCTGTTGCTTAACCAAAAAAAAAAAAAAAAAAAAAAAATGAGGAAAGGAAAGGAAAAAAAAGAAGCAACGTTATTAAACAGCTTCGAAATTTGGTTTTTTAGCCAAATTTGATTATTTCATCATTAACAAAATAGTATAAGACCAAATTTTAGAAAATATTTGATCATTTGATGAAGTAACAAAGTCTTCACATTTTCAAATTTTTTTCAGCCAAAATTGCTAATTAGCATACTGTGCGATGATATCATCACTATTTTATCAGTCTGTGGCGCCAAATTTGATAGTTTTTTGGTTTTCACATGTTGTTTCACCATTGTGTCAATTTTAATTATGTTTCGTTAAGTACTCCACGTTTTAAGCAGGGTGTCGTGGGGAGTAATTTTTGTCCCTGGACCTGATAGTATTATTTGAAGGCTGAAAAGTTCTCAAAAGGCTCGAAAACGCTCAATTTCTCCTTAAAAATAGTATTCTCTTTAGAAAGCAAAATTGAGTTGTTTGCTGTGACGTTTTTAGGAGCTGACACCACACCAAACGTGTTTTCAAGGGGTTAAATCGCAATCGGACTTTCAGCCATTCAAATTGTATTTTTAATTTTTTTCAGTTAAAAGAGTACTTTCTTCTTTGTAAGCAACAAATTTAAAATAAAAAAAGGAATACAGTCAAATCTATAATTAGCGGACATCGTTGAGGAAAAGATTTTTGTCCGTTAATTAGGGATGTCCACCTTTTGGAACTTCAAAACAACGAAAAGCGCTTTGTAGGGGAAAAATAATTTGGCCGTTAATTAGAGCTTTGACTGTATAAAATTGAGAGGCTGAAAGTATTTAGGGTAAAGAAAAATAGCAAATACTAAAAATAGTTAAGCATGTCATAAAATGTGTGCAAGCCTTTAAAACGTCAGGTTTTAGTCATCTGGATTTCTAGTTCACATTTGGATATGCAAACATATTTTCATTTTCATGTCATAAATGTGAAACAAAATACCACATATTTACGTAAGGCGTTTTTTTAGGCGTTAAGGCGTAACTTAAGAAACTATGTACAAGAGAATTGACTACTGTGTTACAATTGTGAATATTCCTGATTTGCTTCTCCTTTGGCTTAAAATTATGTAATTTATAAAAAAAGTTATTCGATTCAGGATTTCCGACATATTCCAATATTAAAGTGGTTTGATTTTGATCCACTGGAAAACCTTTGCAAGGAAAGAATCGGTTGCACAGCTCAGTGTGTATTTTGTGGTGTCAAATGTTCTTCTGGAATGCAATGTACAAACAGACATATGGCTGACATGCACAGACCACAAGTAAGATCTAAATAATTATGGTGATAAAAACATTCGTGATATTATATAGCACCAATCTGGTGAAATAAAAAAGTATGCAATTTCACTGTTTCTTTTTAGAGTATGGTTTCCTTACTTTTATTATGCAAGGAAGGTGATTAACCCTATTTACAATGGCATAAAATGACCTGTCTTAGCCAGGGGGGGGGGGGCACAAAGTAATAAAATTTGTAGGTAATAAAATTTATCACATTAACAATACAACCCTTCATGAACAACTGATACCTATATTATTTTGGTGACATCACTAACTAGGAGATGACGTCATCATTAAAGGCTCCGCCTATATAAAATTCCGGCATTTTCTAAAAACTAAATGCAATATAAGACATTGATAAACATGGACAAAAAAGAACAAATAAGCACAATGTATTCAGAATGAGAAGTAAAATCTTATGGAAACAAACAAATGAATAGGTTGAATAGCTTCTGACGTGAACAAACAGGAAACAACTTAGAAAATGTAATTAACTTAATAAAATACAAATGAGTGTAGACCATATCTAAGCACAACTGGTAAAAAGGAGCAAAAGGCACAGGCCACCCAAAAAACACTGTACACACCAAGCTACAAGTTAAGAACATGGAAATATCCACAAGAGGCTATAGAATCTCTAGTGCAGTGTGTACAGTAAAAAAGGACAAAACACTACAGACAGGAAGTACCAGACAAATGACTCAGAAAACAGGTAAAAACCAACAGGAATAATATCCCCTAAATAAGATGGAAAAATGCCATGCCTCTTGAAAAATGTGAAAAATGCTAAAATGCCACAAACAGCCAAGAAACGTCAAGAAACTGAAAGTACACAGCAAATAATGTAAGAGATTTCAAAAAGCCAAGCTAATAAAAGGAGTGTGCATTGACAGAAAAAGGCGAAATGCTGACTGTAAAAAAGTAACAACTGCTGTTCTTACTGGAACATATCCCAGGCAAATCATAAATAATTTATATCTCACAATAAGACAACTAAATATTTTTTTTTTCCAATTTTTGTGTGCAACACATAAACAATAAAGATAGGTAGATAGATAGATAGATAGATAAAACATTTATTCTCCAATCAAATCATAAATGTAAAATTTTACAATATAATTTCCA
>JANSTP010134447.1:0-12489 GCA_025330745.1 Cladonema radiatum | reverse complement strand
CATGCTATCTTCAAAAGAAGATAATCTTTTACAACTATATTCGAAAGAAGATATTTCTTTTATGAAGATGAAGAAATTAATGATATTCACTTTACTTGATCTTTGACGCCATTCCATAAGATAAGAAAATATCTATAGTAACAACTCATTTTATGATTTAACGAATTATACTATTTTTCACCTTGAAAATAATATTCGGCCAAAGTTATTTTCACCATTTTTGACTGAAATCAGTAAAAGAAATATTGCTGATTCGAGACCTGAATTGACAGGACTGCATGAGCATAGTGATTATATTGCAGAAAAGTACCATTCCTATTCCAAATAGTAAGATCTTAACAACAGGGATAACATTCTCTTTTCTCAATGGCTGTATCATACCGAATAAAGCATGTCAATGAGGCTTAGAAAACAAAAAAAAACATACTTTCTGTATTGCTGAAAGTTCCAATTGGACATTTTTTTGGTGAACTGGTTCCTCTTGGGCAGTAATGACCAACTGGGCACACACCATAGAAATTATTGGTAACAGCAGGAACTTCTTCTATAGCACTACTCTTGCAAAAATAACCTGCTGCACAGAAATCTCCTGATGCATTCATACCTAAGAAATATCATAAAATCTTACTTAACAACATTAATGAAGGACCTTTTCAGTAAGATATTAACACATTGACATGAATAAACAATAAATCAGTCAGAACAGGTTTCAATAAAAATAACAACTAGATTTGAGCCTTGAGGAGCATTGAATGTTGGGCTCATACAAGCACTCAATTTCCAATCCTTTATCAAGTATTATTGAAGTAACTTTATTTAAGACTAGACTAAAAGGCAGGGTAAACTTACAACAGTCATGGATAAGATGAAAATCCCTTGGAAAAAGAATGCAATAAAACTTCTATTTTAGAATTAATTAATTAACGTCTTCATGATTACTTTTCATATCAAAATACATGTTGATGAATTACCATACCTTTTACAGGGCAAAATCTTCCTGGATCACATGGTAAACAATCATCTAGTTTTGTATTCTTGGTTGTGTTCAAAAATGTCCCTCTTGGACATTGATTTTGATATTTCTGAGCAGTACTGTTTGGGCAGTAGTGGCCTTCTGGACATTCAAATAAACTATAATCAGTCATGTTGACATTTGGGCAGTAATATCCTTCCATGCATGAGAAGCATTCAGATAAACCATTATTTGGGGAATAAGTACCCATGGGACATGATATAGGGAATCCACTCCCTTCTGGGCAATATGAACCTGCTGGACATGTTCCTCCAAAACTACTTTCACCTGGTGTAGCACTTGCAGAATTTTTGGCACACCAAAACCCTGCTGAACAATTACCTGAAGGCTTTGTAGCATTTTCAGAATCACAGTATTCACCAAAAGGACATGGAGTGCATTGATTGATATCATAAAGACCTGACGTTTTTCCAAACGTTCCTTGAGGACAAGCCTTTTGATCCGTACCGGTACCAGCAGGACAATAAAATCCTTGCAAACATATGACAGGTTTTCCTGTTTCTGCACAATAAAATCCAGCAGGACATGGCTCACATTCAGTTGACATCATTGTATTTGCCATTTCATTTGATTTGCATTTGAGAGGTGCTTCAGTACCACCTGGGCAATAATGACCAACAGGGCATTTGTAAGCTTCAGGAAATGGACTATTCTGGCCTTCTGGACAATAATACCTACAAAAAAATAAAGTTTACAAAATGATAAATGATGAAGAAGTCATAAATATGCTAAAATTATAAATTTTTTTGTCATGAGCATTTTATGCAAATATTACTGATTATAAAAACAGACTTTTCATACTATGATAGTAGTCAAAACGTAAATACAGCAAAACCTGTCTACAGCATCACTATGGTAGCCCCAATTTCAGGCAGCTAATACTAAATTTTATTTCCTAGGAGATCCACTTAACATATATTTAGAAAAACTACCTTGGCGCACAAGGACCAGTCGGCTCACTCAAGCCAACACCTTTGCAATAATTTCCACCTGTACATTTTATGCAGTCAGCGTTACTCTCTCCATTTGTGCGGTTCAAGAATGTTCCTTCGTAGCATGGTACTGGTTCACTCGTTCCAATCTCACAATGATATCCAGCAGGACAAGAATTTTCACTACTTGACTCTGCTCCCAGTTGACAATAATAACCTTTATCACATTGGCCCACAGGTTCTGTCAGATTTTCTTTGTCACAAAACATTCCTGGTAAGCAAGCTTGACAATCATCTAGAGAAGTGGCTTTCAATTTGCCATTAAATGTTCCTTTCGGGCAGCTGATAGGATTTTCAGTACCTTCAGGGCAATAAAAACCTTTTGGGCAGGGGCCAGCAACTGTTTTGTTGAACCTTCCAACAGGACACTCTGGGCATGAACAATTTGCCAGTAAAGTTGCATTAAATTCTTCAATTGCTTCAGGATTACCAACTATAGCTCCTTTCTTGCAGTAATAGCCTTAACAAAATTCAAAATAAAATTAAGATTGTATCATTGGATCAAAGGTGAAAAACTAATATTGAACACTGCACAATATTTAAAAAACATGTTTTCGATGAAGAAATGATGATCAATTGGTAGGCCATAACCGTTGGTCACAGCCAATCATGATCATATCGATGCTACAAGATTTAGGAATTTTCCTTCAGAAACTTATCACCCCTTGAATAAACAGTCAGAATTGAAAGAAGTCATTCATAAATAAGCTTAAGGAATTGTTCCAAATATTAAAGAAAGGAAGAACTTTTCCTTTATCTTCATTTATACAAAAATTCAATTGGTCTTCTATCGTTTACTGTCAGTCAATAACCTAATGACCAATGATTTGCTAATATCATATATTTTCCTGCATGATTACTGGAATGATACACATATATACACAATATACACATAATGGCAGTGTAATTCTTTGGTGGCAAAGAATCAATACACCTGCTTGGCTTTTACTTAATAATTAAAAACTTGTTTAGTAGGTAAAGGATAGGCCATAATAGTGATTAGGTTTAGGTGTATAGGTGGTTATGCTATTTTGCAAAACGTTTGTGCACGTTCACTTTATTAATACAAAGTGTAGATAAAGATGACATTCTATTTCTATCTTAAAAGTTCCAACATGTAATACCTGATAAACATTTTTTTGTAAATGTAGTTTGTCCTTCTTGATCACAAAAGTATCCACCTGGGCATGGCTGACACTCGTCAATACTTTTAAGCTGCGTTTTGTTACTAAAGGTCCCTTGCGGACATTTATATTGTGTTGATCGAATCGTACCAGAAGGACAGTACATTCCGACTGGACAAACATTAGAAATATAGTCAACAAGAGCATATTGTGAACAGTAAAATCCAGCCACACAATCCTAAAAAATTAAAAAGGAAGTTTAAAAACAATAAATCTATTACAAAAAGTGGTGCTTGTACATTCAATTATAATACTATTTAGAAGTAAGTAATAAATAGTAGCCATTATTTGCATTGCATGTCAAAATGATTATAAAAAGAGATAGCCTCAGAAGGGAAAATAGATATTAAAATAGGAAACTGTATCAAAACAAAACTTCTTAAATTATCCTACTTACAAGAACATTTGTTTCATTGACAAGCTGTTACAAAGCATAATATCATATTCAAATTGACTGTAAAATATCAAATCTATTGGTACTTAAAATGTAAGTTCTTCCCAAGTGAAACTGACAGATCTGTGTAAACAGACGGTTTCAAATTATTCCTCTGATCTAGTTCTAGATTTTGACTGGAGCTTTATCATTCCTGTCCAAAAGGTCATAGAATTCATTTATTTTTGAAAATGTAGGGTGATGTCAATCACAACAACACATATCAATCATGAAACAGTGCTCTCAATTAGCAAAAAAGTGTCTCAGCAAAAAGTTGTTGCAGCTAACTTTTATTTACGTCAGCAAGTCTTCCCTATGCCTCAGCAATTTTGATTTTCTCTTTTCTAATTTGAAAACTAGATGAGTATAAATACTAAAAAGTAAATACTTTTTTATTCTTCTGTTTAGTTGATTTTGTAAAAATATCTCTGTTGACAAATTTATTATTTTGAATACTTCTTACGAAAAATTTGCTACTTCATTTTTAAGTTTTCAAAATCACAGTAACTTAATGAAACCTTACATGAAAAGCCTCTTGAGACTTGATGATACAATTGAATATGGCGATAATATTATTGCTCACTTAGAATTAACTGATTGGAACCAAATAGCAAGCATAAAAAATTGGCATAATAAAAATTGGTTCAGACATAACTTATTATCAAACAAAAAGCCACAATGGTATAGAATTCCCAAAAATTTGTTGATAAAAACAACTGTCAGATTTTATTCTTCATTTGAACAGAATTAAAAAAATACTCCAGGGTGCGAAATAAGAATGATAAATTGACAGGACATTTATAAATTTTTTATCTTTTTGATCGGACATATTAGACTAACTGCATTAATTTTGAGTTAGTTTGGACGGACATCATCTAAAAATGAGCGGACATGTCCGATGTCCTGCCTTTATTTTGCACCCTGTGTATGTGGCAGCAGAAACAGAAATAGTGGAACCCATGCAAAATTGCACCCCATTGAATTTTCTAGCATGAAGTTCTAAACAAACAATTATGTAATTTCTTCTTTTTAGAAAAAAAACTTGCAATCGAATTTGACGCTCTCTTTGTTTCAGGCAATTTAAACTAGGTACACATTCATAAATAATATCTAAAGGTTTTAAAACAATTTTCATGCAAATCAATCCTATCCATAAACCATACCTTGCAGTCACCTTTGCCAGTTTCATTTTGAAAGGTGCCAGGCTCACACCTCACCATAGCTACAGACCCTGCTTCACATTTATAGCCAGCATTACATTTGTAAGTAGCAGGGGTTGAAGTTTGCTGGCCTCCAGGGCAGTAATAACCTGCAAAGCATTGTCCTGTTGGTTGCCTGTTCCCAAGACCTTGGCAGTAAAAGCCAGGTGTACATTCCAAGCAATGTTCATAAACTTCGTTTCCAGCTTCTTGTGAAAAGGTTCCCGTTGGGCATAATGTGTAATTGCTACTACCAGCAGGACAATAGGCTCCTGCAGGACATATTAATCCTCCTTCTGCTATAGAATTTGGTTTTGGCGTTTTCGCACCTCCGATACAGTAATATCCAGCAGAACAATTTCCCTCTGGTTCAGTTAAACCTTCTGATTGACAGTACTTTCTATCCAAGCAAGACACTTGTGAGCCACTACCTTCAGGGCAGTAATTTCCAGAAGAGCAAAGGTTTTCTTTGGGGCTGGTGGAACCTTCAGGGCAATAATAGCCTGCTGAGCAAGAACCAGCAACAGCTGTATTACCTACAAAACATGAAAGAAAAACAAATTCAATTAACAATTCTACTTTTTAAAACTCTTCAATGAAGAAAAAATTCTTACCTTTTCCAGTACAGTAGGACCCAGCCAAACACTTTGTACAATTATTTACATTTGATAGTTTTCCAGTGCTTCCAAATGTTCCCTCAGGACAAGGGTTCTGATATGCTGATTTTGTACCTTCACCACACCAATAGCCTTGCAGGCATGGCATTGGTTCACTTGTTTGAATAGGGCAATAGTATTCTTCTGGACATGTCTTACAAACACTTTGGCCTGTTTCATTTGTGTAAGTCCCAGCAGTGCAAGGTATAGGATTGCTGCTACCAGATGGACAATAACTTCCTTTAGGGCATATATCCCCATATGTTTCATTGATTGGCATAGCCACTGGTGAACTACTCCTACAAAAATAACCTTCAGCACACGATCCAGAAACTGAAGTTTGATTTCCATCTTTGCAATATTTTCCAGGATTGCATGGTGTACAATCTTCTTCTTTCATCAAGGCATATGATCTTGAAAATGTTCCTGGCGGACAACGTAACGGCATAGCAGTGCCTTTTGGGCAGTAGTATCCACCTGAAGGACACACTCCAAAATCTCCAGAATTCAAAATATCTTCAGGATTTGGGGTAACACTTTTACGTAAACACCAATAGCCTGGATTGCATAAACCTGTATAGTTACTTAAACCTTCTGTCTCACAATATGCACCTTCTGAGCAGTCAGTGCATTCTGATAGACTCATAAGACCAGTTTGATTTCCAAATGTACCGGAAGGGCATTTATTCACAGGCCATTCTGCATCCCCTTGCAAACAATAATAACCTTGTGGGCAGTCAGATGGTAAATTTACTCCAGCATTACAGATTTTTCCAGCAGGACATATTTCACATTTGGATGATCCTGGGCCATTTGCATACTCCCCTAGGTATGAAAAATTGATTCCAAATAACATCAAACAGTGAACAAATTGTAGAAGAGATTGAAAACATTTGAAACTAAAAAACAAAATACCAGTAAAAAAGATTTCATGGGTACAATCTTCGTAGTATATAAGCATGCCTGGTCCTAAGAAGCATGCAACCACAGGTGCAAACTACCTCACAAAACTCAATTACTTTAGAAGTTAGCTTTCACTATCTAGAATAATTCACAATAATTCACCATAATAGGCAAAAAATTTTATAACATTGAGGAAATTCGAGATCACTCACATAATGATGACAAGTAAGAAAACACACAGTAAGGTTGCCAAGTACTTGAGATAATTACTATCCTCAGTGCAAGACCATGCCAGGAGACATACTTAACTGTACCTATGCATCACTTAACACATATTAACACATTAGCAAGAGCATTTACTATCATAATTGATTATAATTGATCAAGGGCAGAAAATTGAGATATCTCTAAATTTTTGAAAGACGTCCCACACACCAATCACAATTTTACTAAAATTCACAGAAGGAAATATCGAAAAACATATTAATATTATTACCAAATTTGCAGGATACAAGACTTTCTGTTCCATTAGCACAGACATAACTGTCTGGGCAAACACCATCTGAGGGATTTGGTAAAGAGTTTCCTTCCTTGCAATAATAACCAGCATAACAATCCAGTATTGCATTTGTGTTATTTTTACCAGGGCAATATTTTCCTGCCAAGCATGGAAAACAATCTTCTTCTTTTTCACCACCTCTAAAGTTTCTAAAAATAAAAAAATTTTCTTGCAAACAACCAAGAAAAAAACTTCTGAAGGTAAGCATTATACAATGACATTTAAACTAATTTTTATATACAAAACAAGATACGAAAACACAACACGTATATTTAAAGGAATTTTTGATGAAGGGATCCAATTTTTAGCGCACCTTAAAAAATCTACCAATTTTGTACTGCTTTAAGTTTTAAGTTCTGATTTCATTTTGACTGCTTAACTGCTATTAATTTCTGCACATTCCTTTTGAATTTAATATTAATAACTAAAAAGCTTACAGTAGGATCAACATTGACTGATACCTCTGGAAATATACCCCAATAATAAAATTCAGTTATGACTTCCCAGGTTGGGATAAATCAATTTTGAAAGCTGTACGTTGACGTACAGGGCTTCAAATTTTCAAGTACGCTAGGATATTTTGTTAAAGCTTGTATATGTTTGTAAATTTAAGAGCATGTTACACATAGTAATATTTAAATAACTTACTTACTGGGGATTAATATGAGTGCATAATAAATATTGAACGTACAGGATTTTTTAAGAAATTATAAGTACGTTGAGGTCCATCTTTTATGATTGTGTTGTACGATTTTGTCTCTGAAGAGTACATACATACTGACTTACAGGATTTCTCCCACCCTGCTTCCTACACAAAAGTTTTTAGCAATCCCCGTTAGATTATCATTCAAACAATTTACAGAAATGCGTTTCTTACAAAATTGTATCTTACTTTGGGATTTTATTACGAACTTACAGTTCACCTAAGCAGACAATGTAATTGCTGTTGAAATGTAGTTGGGTAAGACAGGTTTCACTACACATTTCTTACCATATGCAACAAATATCATAAAATGAAACGTAACTAAAATAATACTTAATTACAAAACATTAAGCCCCATTACCTGTAAGTACCATTAGGACAAGGTACTTCTTCTGTTGTACCTAATGGACAATAAAAACCTTCGCGACATCTCCTCCCCCAACTTAAGTCTTCAATTGGATTTGGAAGTTCAGCTCCTCCTAAACATATATATCCTTCTTTGCATGGACCTAAAAGAGATGTGAGATGACATGAATATAGAGAAAGTTTTATAAAGGAATTGTTATTTTATTTGTTTGTTTTTTCTAGCGAAAGTAAAAAATTATAAAGTACCATTTGGTTCAGACACAGCTATTTTGCAGTATTTTCCCTTGTCACAAGGAACGCAATCATCACTTGAATCTTTCCCAGTAAAGTTGTTATAAGTCCCAAAAGGACATGGTTTTACAGCTGAGCTTCCTAATGGACAATAATATCCTTTGGGGCATGGAATGGTGTAGTTCATTCCTTGATTGGGGCAATAGCTGCCATTAGTGCATGGGAGACAGGATCCTTGTGCTGGCAAAGGTTGGTAATATCCAATACGACATATTATTGGCGCTGATGATCCTTCAACCGAGTAATATCCAGGTTCTACAGCAATTTCTGTTGGACTCTGAGCTCTAAATGGGCAGTAATAGCCTGCGTAACACTTTCCACTTGGTTCAGGCAAACTTGCATTAGCACAATAAAAACCAGGGTCACAATCTCTGCAACCCTGTTGGTTCACTGCTCCAGCAGTGTTTGAGTAATATCCTTCAGGGCATGGTTTCGGCTTGAAGCTACCACTTTCACAATAACCCCCAGCAGGACACCTCTCTCCTGTGACACCATCGGCTGGACTGCTTGTTTTTGATTTGTTATAACACACATAGCCAGGATCACAGAGTCCACGAGGCTCTATTAAACCTCTACCATCACAAAACCTATTGTTGAAATATAATGGATAAGAGTTATTCTCACACATAAAACAAATCAGATTAGTCCAACCTTGAATTACAGTATCCTTTCTAGATTTATGAGATGCAGCATACAAAACAGTAAAAAAAATAACAAAAAGGTTTGTTCACTTTATGAAAATAAAATTTCTAACCATAGATTAAAGAAAAGAAGGTTTATCTCATGACCAGATCTTATTTTCCTCATGGCGTATTATTTAAACAAATGGAACTAATACTAAAAGAAAACAAACAGTAAGAAGAAAAACGAACAAGAATCAATAAGAAATATTCAATGTTTGGCTAGATTTTTGAAGTCTTAATCTTGTTTAAGCGGGTATATTTATGAAATCAATGGACATGAAAATGCAAAATGTTTTCAATGTTTACTTACATCCCTGGATCACAATCTATGCACTGAGACAATTCATAAAGTCCAGTTGCATTACTATACGTTCCCATGGGACATGGCACAGGACATGAAGATTTAAAGGGACAATAATGACCAGCTGTACAAAGAGTTGGATTTTCAGAACCGATAGGGCAGTAATGTTTAGCGGGACAATCAATACACTGACTAACATCTTCAGCCTTTGTGCTATTATAATAAGTTTCTTCAGGACATGGTACTTGTGTAGCTCCATATGAACCAATTATTTTACTCGAAACTCCATCTGTAATATTTGTGGGACAATAATATCCTGGGCTGCACTCCAAATATGGTGTTACAGTTCCTTCTAGGCAATAATAACCAGCTGTACATGGTAAGCAGGAATCTAGCGAATCTCCTTGCAAATTTTCATTAAATGTCCCAACTGGACATGGAATCTGTCGTGGAGTTCCTAAATGAAACAGGAAAATAAGTTGGAACAAATCTAAAAAGATTTTAGTTTAGAAAGAAATGGTCTAAAAGAATCAGTCAGTTTTATGGGGTTTAATTCAATCTGTTACAAAAAGCAAGTAACATGACGTCCTAAGGAGCAAACCAAAATAATTTTTGGTTGCGAATAATGGGTTGTGATGAATAAATATCATACTGCCTTTTTAAATTTACTTTTCTTAAACATTTTATTGCTACATTCATCAGCAAATCTCTGAATGAAAAGGAGAAATAAAAGACCTGTTGGGCAGTAATGTCCTTTAATACAGTCAGTCGCTTCTGATACAGATGTCAACCCACCACCGCAATATTTTCCTTCCGGACATTTTTTTGTTGTTGTCATTGCCTCTTCTGATGTTGTGGCATTATCACAGTAATAACCTTTTTCACACACCTATAAATAAGAAAATTTGAGTGAACCATCTTTACTTATATTCATTTAATTGGCATATGATATCTTTTTACGAAAACATATTTTTAGGGATGCTTGAACTGTGATTATCTTTTAGAAACGATAATTGTAGGATATCTGCAGCTCAAAAGAGGTATTCATAAAATCTTTAAGAAAAATGAGCATTTGACCTACTTTCTTTCCACCTAAATAATTTAAAATCATATGTAAACACAGCCCTCTGAATATCCAGAGGCTGACAAAATCCTTGTAACAACCTTGGCAGAGGGTGATTTAGGTCAGCATCAGGTCACCATTGTTTGTCATTCTGAATTCAGAGGTCTGGTAAACAACTAAGAAATGTATCTAATGTTTTGGATATCTTTTAAAATAAATCAATCATAGTTGAAGCTGAAAGTGGCTCCTTTATTTATTTATTGACTTATTTGTTTATTCACTTACTTCATTTTCTTTTTTCAATTGGTCTTTGTTTTTAAACCAAAGATACTATAAAGTCAACTATTTGGCATATGCATACAACAATTTAGAAAAAGCTAAGTATTTCAAAATCCAAACTCTAATATTATTAAACTGCTCTATGGAAACAGTCTATTTTTGCTTAGCTTACCTGACAAACACTTTGTCCGGGAATGGAATAAAACCCAATAGTGCAGTCAGCAGGATTGATGGTGCCAACTACACATTTACTCCCACCAGGACAAATAATACAATCATATATATAACCAGCAGCAACTCCAACCACTGTGCTTCCATCATAACCGTAGGGCATATATGTTCCAGCAGGGCATTCGACAGGATTTACTGTAGCTTTCTCACAATAATGCCCTTGCGTACAAGGAGAACATTCGCTTTCTGCTTTCAAACCAGTTCCAGAATTGAATGTTTTATTTGGACAAGGATATTCGTCTTCTAATTTAGTGTTGTTTGGACAATAATAACCTTTTGGACATGTTGCTGTTGGAGCATTTTCTCCACCAATACAGTATTGTGTTTCAGGGCAATCAGTACATTCATAGGATGCTGTCAAACTAACAGATGGGGTATAGGTTCCAGGTTCACATGGGTACTGTGTTGGGCTACCAGTCCCTAAAGAAAAGCAATATAAATGGCAACACAGTCTTCAAAGAAACAAAAAATAATATTAAGGTATAAAATACATTTTCTCAGATATAACAAAGCCAGTATATCACAGATGAATGCATGGAAAAGTGGTTAAATAAGTCATAACATAACTATTTTATGAGTAAATTGCAAAAGTACGCCTGCATCAACTTAAAACACAATGTAAATTACTTTTGTCTTATTAAAGCATAACTTACAAGCAGTTTGACTGGTTTGAAAATTTCTTTCAGAGGGAAAGAATTAAATCTTAAGGCAGCAATTAAAATTTGACTCATATACTTTGTTTGGATAAAGAAAACAAAGAGCATGGAATCTTACCAGCAGGACAGTAGTGGCCTTGTGAGCATTGCTTGATGGGGTTATCGCCAGCAACACCAGTTGTCCCCCAAGTACAGGCAGAACCTTTTGGACATTGAGTACATTCTTCAGCACTGGTTAAATTAGTAAGCTCTGTATAAGTTCCTGGCAAACAAGGGTACTGATCAACCGAAATGGTACCATTCGGACAATAATGGCCTTGCTTACAAGGGTAGAGTTTGGACCCTGACATAGCAGAGTCTTTGCAAGCAAAGCCTGGTTCACATGACATGCAGTTAGTCCTGTAACCAGTTTTCGTTAATGGATTGTAAGTTCCTGGCACGCACGGTATTGGAGCGAATGAGGGAGTGGGCTCATCAGGACAATAATGACCAACAGGACAATCTTTGCAACTCGATTTATCTTCTAACCCTGTGACATCAGAATAGGTGCCCAAAGGACACCCAAGCAATTTATCATCTCCAGTCCCCTCTGGACAGTAATAACCTTTTGGACAAATGACAGGTGATGAAGTTCCTTGTCCACAATAAAAGGTGGCAGGACATGGCTTACAAAAATCAATACTTGATGCACCTTCCAAGTTATTGTATGTGCCTGCTGGGCATGGGTATTCATTTGCACTGCGAGTACTTACAGGGCAATAATAACCTGGTGGACAAATATATGATGAATAATCGCTGACACCATCCTTGTCATTACAATAAAATGTCTGAGGACACATTGAGCAATCTTCTAATGATCTCGAACCTGTTTTGTTATTATAAGTTCCAGGCGGACAAATATACACATCCTTGCCATCACAATATCGACCTTTTTCACATATTCCTGAAAAACAAAGC
>JANSTP010134114.1:0-12650 GCA_025330745.1 Cladonema radiatum | reverse complement strand
CTCAAAAACTACAAAAGCAATTGACTTGAAATTTTGGCCCAGTGAACAAAATTTAGTTGCGCAACTTTTAAAAAAAAAATTTAGACCCAACCACCCCCCTCCCCCTGACCACGCCCTCTTTTTGGGCGTGTGTGTAACATTTTTTATCCAATATCACACTCTTTCTACTGTAACTTGACTTATACTAAACCTTTCATGATCAAACTTCACAGTTTAGTAGACAACAACATGACAAAAATACGTCGGCGACATACCGAAATAACTGACGTCAATATGACGTCACTTTTAGCAGATGTCGTCATTTTCCAAAAAATTGCGATTTTGAAGTTTCTGATGATGTCTTCACCATGTCACGTGGCTAAACCAAACAAAAACATGTTTTTTGAGTAGATTTTATTAGTTCCTGCTAGAAGACAAAGTTTTATCCAAAAATACAAATCAGTTCTCAAGACACAGCCCTTAGGTGAAAAAACAGAATTTTTGCTTCTTTGGCGCCCTTTAGAAAGCGCTTTTAGGTCGAAATACTTATAAATTCTTTATGGAGTATAATTTGAAATAAATTTGGATTGATTCCCATTAGTATTCGTATTCTGGTAAACTTTTACCGGAAAATAGCAAAGAAAATTATAAAACCTTGAAAATAGCAACTTTTTGACGTTTTTGATAACGTCATCACCTAGTCAGGTGACCTGAGGGGTTTATTTTTTTATTTTTTGAAACTTCACATGTTGTTTTATATTTGTGGTAAGTTTTAGCAACTTTGGTTCATAATTGCCGATTTAAACCTGGGGCAGGTGGGGTTAATTTTACCCGTCTCCATCGTTCTAATGTACATAAAAAAGGCCATGTTAAATAGGGTTAATACTGCATATGCCTGTTGGTTCTAATAACAGAACCTTTTCTCGAATGGGATTCTTATAAGAGTATAGTTTAGTTGAATAATCATAAAAAAGACGTACTAAAAAACTTTTACCAGTTCCAGCCTTTCCTGTTAGAAATAAACACAGTGGCTCCAAAGTTTCCGGATGAAGACAATTTAAATTTCTTAGTTTCTTTTTTGCACATGATTGGACAAGCTCAAATATCTCCCTTTGCTGTTGATTTAATGAAGAAACTCATTTATTTTATGTTAGCCCTATTTTAACTGGGCTTTTTTAACCCTCAAAAACTTTGGGGGGGGGGGGTCAATTTGACCCCCACCAAAGTTTTCGGGTTACGGTAATGCTTTGGCCATGAAACTTTCTCAAGATGAAGAACAACTCTTACTGGCTTGATTCAAGCACTATAATGATGACGTCATCACTTTTTAAGAAACCAGTCGAAAAACCTTACGTTCTGCTATTGGGCTGGTAGCAGGACTAACAAAAAGTGTCATACACAGTAATTTAAAATTGATGGTTAGCTTTCGTTCGACAGGACACTCCTGTCTCAATGGCCTGGTGAGGCGCCGAGACTTCTAATATTGGAGTTACATATACACCAGGCCAGCCACCGTCCTGGGCTAAACCCGACCACTGAATCAGAGGTGTAACAGAGACAGCTCTTAATATCGTAACCAAGTTATTGAAGCTGAAAACCTGAGTGCACAAAACAATTAACCCTTTCCCCGTTAATTTTTGTCCATGTTAAAAAGCTTGGGTAGCAACAAATATATTTTTCTTCCGTTCATATGTTCATATTATTTTGTGCATGTTACACGTGCATATATTCATTTGAATTCATTGTAACGAAATAATTTTACGCATTTACCAAGACGTTATCAAATTGTGCTACTTTTGCTTTTGTTATTTGGAAAGATGTTGGTAGGGAGGCTAAATACCAACAGCCCCCTCCCTGTATCGTGGGACCTGTGAGCATAACCTTTTGGATCTTTTATCTTATTTGGTTGATATAATCTCAAAACATTTTTCACTTTCCTCAACTTCACTTTTTCTGCGTTCTGTAATAAATATTTGTTAGGAAAACCTACATTCGCATTGTCATTAATCTTTATTTACTTTTGACTCGTAATCCTTCTCATAAAGAGTCATGAATAAAGCTAAAAACATATTTCGAACAGCAACTGGAGTTTCTGGACTTAACATGTAGCGATTAGTGTAGTTCTTTTGGAATATATCACTAGAATCTTCATTTAGTTCTTTCAGTTTTTCTTGCTTAAATATAAGTTTGTGCGCTTTAATGGTAGGTTTGCATTAACAAACTCAACTTTCGGAAATGTGTTTCTCAGTCAAAGCTCAGGTAGAATTAAATATACACATTCTTGTCTTGCAGCCTAAGACATTGATTGACTGATTGAATCTTCGCGTTTAGACATTTATGAGCAAAGAAAATTAACAACACCAAAACTTGCCAAAATCGGCTGAATATCTAAATTAGCTTGCCATGCGCATAGGCCTTCTGAATAGCAGTTATTAACATAACATGAATTAGGATGTTTAATATGAATTTTAAAATCTCGAGATGCAGAAATTGACAAAGCCATTTTATAATCATCATAAGAAATATTCAAAATGGACAAAATTTCATTTAAGCTTTTCGGTTCTACAGATTTTTTTTTTCAGGATTAAGGATATTGTTTTTTTCTGGGATGAAGATTTTCTTCAATATATTCCCTAACAGTGCTGAGAATTTTTTTTTCTTTCTTGTAACTATCTTTTTTTCTACTTCAGTTCCTCTAAAGGGCTGTGCAATTATAGTTTCTGGAGTAAAAAATTTTGGAAAGTTAAACCTGCTTACTTTGTTTTTGTAATTCTTGCAAGATCTAGAATGTGAGTGTATTTGAAATGTTTTTACGTATTCAGAAAGCCCTGGTTCTAACAATTTATCTGGAAGATTTACCTTCACAGATTTACTAACAAATTTCTGTATATATATGCATTGTTCTGACTGAGTGTTGGTGCATTTTCTATCCAAATTATGCTATGAGTATGTGGATTTCTTCTCAATCAAAATTCAACACGTATAGCATAATATGATGTTTTCCATAACAGTCCGTTTAAAACAAATGTTTTAAAAAAACATTCTACTATATATTGAAACTGACGAGCTAAACAAATTTTAGGGCTGGGCTAGATTGTTGCTATTAGTACACAGTTAGTGTTGTGTGTTGTACACAAAAACATAAAATAATTTATTTAGTTGTCTTGTTGTACGGCATAAAAGAATTAATTTTCTTCCGTACATCTATTTAGCGGTGGAATATAAAAAGCTGCTATCTTGCCTGTGGACCTTCCTTGACCTTCTGACAGTATAATCTGTAGAACATACGGTGATCTAGAGGAAGTCAGAGCAGCATTGACAAGAACGATGGAACAGAGGAGCTTTCACAAAGCATGTCAAGTCTTCACATTGCAGATGGTGCAACACTGCAGAGGAGTGAAAGAATCAGAAAGCTCATTGTTACGAGAAGACAATATGAACCTGAAGAGTTGAAGAAGAGAAGACAAGAAAAGAGATTAACAAGAAGACTGGAAACTATTGATGAAGTGGAGAGACAATGAAGTGACTGTCAGAGAAGAACTTTAGCGATTAACTGATATCTTCTTTATGGTGCAAGACATTCATGATGGAACGCTCTTACTAGAAGAAGAAAACAATTGATTTCATTGTCAAGGTACACAAACAAGTATCATTCAACATGGGAAACAATCAGATGCATATAAGACCTAAAGGTGCGAAATAAGGAGCTGTAGAGTTTGAGAGAAAGGAACTTCCAGTTTCTCAAACGTTAAAGTTGAGGAACACAAATATCATCACCATATGACAAGACATTCAATTCCAGAGGAATACAAGTGCCTGCCGAAAGAATCAACTCTGAAGACAACTTTTGACCAATCAGATAGAACGAATAAACAAAATGCGACAATTATTGGCTCAGAAATCAAGACAACAGCAGTGAAGAAACGTGCGAACTACCACCATCAGCAGTATTCAACTGAGAAGGCATACCAATCTCATCCAATTATAAGTTGGTCAACTCAGTATATACCAAGATGTGAAGGTATGCACAAAAGTACTACTGATCCTGTTGCTCTGCAAAGAAAAGATATAAGCAACAACAAGAGCCCAGCAAAAAAAGAAGAACGGCAATGAGTTAATAACAACAACAAAGCCAAAGGAAAAATAGAGGAATGTGATATTTCGAAGCAGTTGTGCAGCCTTCTAAAACAACAATCTCCACCAGATATCGAAATCGACGTGTTTAAAGGGAATCCTATTGACCATGAATGCTTTACCTCCATGTTTTATGAAGTCGTGGAAAAAAGAGTTGACGATCGATTTTGCATACTTTAGTAATCCCATCAATCTCCCCACTTGATCAAGTGGGGAGATTGATGAGATTACTAAAGTACGCAAAAGGAGAACCAAAAGAACTCTTCAAACATTGCGTCAACCATTATTGAAGAAGCAATATGAAAACGGACATCGCATCTTAGCTGCATATAGAGAAGAGATAAACAACTTATCATCAACCAAAGCAAATGATTCCAAAGCTTTCAAAACGCTATACACTTTCTTGTTAAAGCGAGCTCAAACAGTTAATAAAACGTAACGTTGTATTAACTTTTTAGAAGAAAACTCAGCAAGCTCAGCAAACTCATTTGCTGCACTCTTGACATTGGCTTTGACAATGAAGATGGATTCTTCGAAACTCAATCCACTCAATCCACCTGATACCATCTGTAAAGTCCTGTCAAAGATTCAAATCTACTTGCAAGACAGATGGAACAGGGATGTACACAAGATGAGTAAACATAAAGGAAAGGAGCCGTTCTTCTCAAGAGTAGCACTGAACAAACAAACAGAGAAGCCTGAAAGAAAAGAGAAGATGAGATTTGAGAAACTGAAGAATTTCTACACAAACAACAAGGAAGAAAACACTTCAGAAGAAAGACAGTCAACTAAATGTCCAATCTGCAGTGAAAATCATCAGATAGAGAGATGTTCACAATATTTGAGCTTTAATGTGGAAGATAGATGCAGTAGAGTATCCAAAGTAAAATTTTGTTTTAAATGCCTACAACATATAAGTCAAGAACATACAGCAGTCAATTGCAGTTTCCTAAGAAAGGTATGGTGTGCAACAAAGACCATCCCCCCAATGGGCACACCATCTTTTCAGTGCATTCAATTTATATTCAAAAAATGTTCAAGAACATATGAATTATTTTTGAATGTTTTATGAATATTCATATTTGGTTCCATTTTATGCATGCCTCTACAAACTTTAACAGTGTCTTTTTAGAATCAATTTCGAAATATTTTTTTAAGAAAAATAATGTAAGTAAGCAGCAGTCTTCCTTCATGTTTTTCATCATAGCGGAAGTCCTATCCAATGCCTTAATTACCTTGTCTTATATTTTCACCTTAAGATTTCAAGCACAATATTTGCTTGCATCTGTTAGGACAAAGTAAAACGTCAAAAAATGGTTTTGGGAAATTTCAGCTTATGTCAAGAAAAGTAATCTCAATTTAAAAAAATTGTGGTGATTGGCAACCAAGATTTGGCAACTTGAAAATATATTCTTAATATTCTCATTTTTTGATTTCAAGACAACCAAGGAACACTATTTTCCCGACATTGCTAACTAGGAGGAGCATATTTCTCTTAAAAATATCAAAATCGCAAGCTGAAAAACAAGTAAACAAACAATATACGTTTTTTATTAGCAACTCTGAATTCTGAAATCAGAATTTTGAAGTCAAAGCTACTTCTTAAACCCCGCAATACATCTTTCTTGAGCAAAAATCTCCTTTAGGCTCCTTGTTCAGCCCTATTTAATAAGTGTCTCGCATATATTTTTATTTAAAAGGAAGATATCAGTTGCTTATTAGATTAAAAAAAAAATTGCTTTTCAAACTTGTTCCTTATAAATAACACGTAATCGGCTTTTAGCAATGCAATGCTGCATTGGCGTTCGATTTTTTTCTAAACATTTTTTCACAAAAAATTCTCTGAAGTGATGAATTTGTAAAAGTGCTTATATAGCTCAAGAGGAGGAAATGTTGCCATAGAATATATCGAGCAGAAATGGAATCTGAAAAAGTAGCATTGAACACTTAGGTTAGTGTTTTATTTGTGTTGTTTATTCTTTACTTGTTATTTGTAATGTTTCCATGTTCAGTTTTACTCTTTCATTTATTTAGGTTGAAAGCGCTATATAATGAATTTACTCGTAAATCTTATATTTGCGTTGCCCTTTTTCTTTTGTTTCTATTTATTTTAAACTACTGTAAATCTATATTTTTGCTATCTAGATTCTTATGGCGATATGGTGGGGATAATCACACTACTCTCGTCGATCATTTGCTGTTCATATCCGAGTATTATATTGGGAGAACAATAAAGGTAGAACAAAGAAGAAAGCAATCGAAAATATCGAAGATGGGGATGGATCTGATGAGCAAGAAATCATAGCTGACACAGATGACAGCGATGAGTCCGAAAATGATCACATCGGTAAGGAAGAAAGTAAATCGCACGAGTCAGACTTGTTTAACAGTACAGCAGAACAATAGCAATTTTATATTATATCGACATCAAGGGAAAGTTTTTTTTAAATTCTGTTTAAATATTTTTTCTCATAAAACGAAAGATATATTTCAAAATACTGTAAGTAATGTTTTTTTTTCTTCCTCTGAAAACGTTCGATATATGTTGAAAAACCATACAAAATATATACAAAAAACCTCCAATAATTATCCCTATTCAGATATACCAAAAATATCACGCTCTGATTGTTTTTTGAAATTGCCAAAATGTAATAGTTTGGAATAAATTTTTTTGAACCATGTTTGAGTATTTTATGAATATTCAAAAAATATACATGTGCCCACTGAGCATGGACATCTTAAGAAGAAAGAACACAAAGCGTCCGATGAAAAGCAAAGAAATTCAGAGAATGAAGCGGAACCACAATACTAGTCAAAGCTCTCAGAAAGAATGCTGTTGGAGTGGTCAGTCTATGCATTGTTCCAGTTAAAGTCAAAAATGAAGAAAATGGAAGAATTATGCAAACATTCGCTATGCTTGAGTCCTGCAGTCAAGGTTCATTTATGAAGGAGAAAGAGCAGAATCAGCTATCGCTGAAAGGAACTAAAACAAGTTTGATGTAACAACAGTACATGGTGAGAGAATGCAACAATCATTTGCGATGAAAGGTGTGCAAGTTAATGGGTTAGAAGAAAAGTCAAAATGGTTGAAAGTTTGATGGTACACCCAAGAAGAAATATCAGTTACAGTAAAAGACATGGGTTCATACAAACACATTGAAAGATGAAGCTACCTAAAAAATATTTTGCAGACAATGATAAAAGTTGAAGACGTTGTGCTAGTATACCTGCGGATTGGAGCCAATTGCCCGAAAGCAATCGAGCCACTTGAATTTGTAGACAGTCAAGGTGATGGACCCTACGTGCTGAGTAGTCAATTTGGATGGTGCATTACCGGACCAGTAAATATTTTCAAGAATGAAAAAACAAAAGCCAAATCCAATCAATGTCAGAATTGGTGCTTTCTAAGCCCACACGTCAGATAACAGCAAACATCACTTCCAAGTTCAGAAGAAAGTAGATGAATACCGGATCAAAAACATGATGGAAAAGATATGCAATGAAGAACTCCAGGGAAATAGAAGAATGTTGAATGATGAAGCATTTTTAACTGAAGATAAGAAATTCATGGAACTTGTGGAAAAAGGCACAGTCAAAGTTGACAGAAAATATCAGGTACCTCCGCCACTACGAACTACAAACATAAAGATGATCAAGAACAAGGAACCAGCAATATGCAGATTTTCAAATCTCACAAAGAAGCTGAAAAGGATGAGACATTTAAAAACTTTCACTTAAAAGCTATGGAAGATATGTCCGAGAAAGGTTATGCTGAAGCGGTAGCAGGTTCAGAACAAAGCTGGTACATACTGCATCAAGGAGTATTTCACCCCGCAAAACCCAACAAATTGAGAGTGGTGTTCAACGCAAGTGTTGAGTATGCAGGTTGTTGCATCAACAAGGAACTGTTGAAGGGCATGACTTGACTAATCAATTAGTTAGTGTCCTGATAAGATTTCGTGAGGAAGAAATAGTGATAACTGCAGATATTGAGGAAATGTTTCATCAAGTCAAGATCCTTCATTATCAGCGATGTTTTTTCAAGCTTTTGTGGTTCAGTGGAAGTGAAACAACGTTGAATATAAGCAAAATTCAGATGAAATACGTTGCAACTTGATATATGGTCGCTGACGCTGCTCCTATTAAACTTGTGTCCATTTCCCATCTTGAATCAACAGCAGCCCTGTTACCTGCTAAAGGTGCAAAGAGGATTCTACGGGAATTTGATGGAAAGAGAGATGAAGTTGAATATTGGACCGACAGCTAAGCAGTCTTAGGCTATATCTCTTCTAATGAGTCGCAAAAATTCAAGATCTTTGTTGCGAATCGCGTACAACAAATACAAGATCTAACCAGCAAGAATCCTGGCAATATGTTACATCATAAGAGAATCCAGCAGATCATGCTTCACGCGAATTACAAGCTAGCAATAAGAAGAAATATGATCATCTGTTTAATGGACCAGCTTTCTTAAGGGAACCAACCTTAATGACTAAGGACGTTTCTCCTGAAGCTACTGAATTAAAGAAGAAGATAACTGCGAATGCAATAGCTGAAAGTGAATTCTTTATTGAAAAATTATCAAACACCACAAACGATTGGATGAAGCTTATCAAGATTGTGGTAATAGTAAACTGATTCATCCACAATATGAAAAAAAGAATTTGCCAAAAGAATAAAACATAAGTAGAAAATGATTTGTCACGAATTGAAGAAAAAGTTGTTGCTGAAAAAAAAAATAATCAAAATGATGCAGTAAGATGTCTTTGCAATTAACTGAAAAACAGCAATTAAAATAAAATGGACAAAAGAGGAAATCAAGAAGCTTACTTAAGTTGCATCCAATTTTGCAGGAGGATATGATCAAAGTTGGTGGAAGATTGTCGAACTCATTACTTTCAGACTCCTTGAGACATCCTATCATTCTTCCGAAATGACATAAATTGAGCAAATTGATTATCATGCATTTCAATCAGTCAGTTGCTCTTGGTGGTCGGAGTTTGGCTGCAAATGAAATCAAACGAAACGAATTCTGGATTATAAATGAGAAAAATTTAATTCGAATAGTGATATCAGATTGTGTCACTTGAAAATTGAAAATTGAAAAGTCTAAAATTGTTTGCATCATGTCAACAGCAAAGGATGATAGACGTACCAAGTGATAGAGTAGAAAAAAATCCACCATTCACAAATGTTGTTGTCGATCTTTTCAGACCTTTCTTGATTAAAGAACAACGATCTGTGTTAAATCGATATGAAGTGCTCTTCACTTTCCTCAATTTAAGGGCAGTATACATAGAGGTATCTTATTTTATTTTAGTGACTCAGACGATTCATGTACAGCAAGAAGAGGGAATGTTAAATTATTGAAGTAAGACGATGGAAATTGTCTGTTGGTGTTGATCATGAGTTGAAAATGTGCCTTGAAGAAATGAATAATAACAAAATTTCCTGTGGCGTTGCAACGTTCCAATGGATCAAATAGAAAAGATATCCGTATGCATCCAGCTACATGGGCGGTGTGTGGGAGAGACAGATAAGATCTGCTCGCACAATATTCAATGTCTTAATGGAAGAGCACAAAGAACGACTGAACGATGAAGTCTTTCTTACGCTGATAGCAAATATAGAAAATAAATAATAAATCTGCGTCCTACCCGTCGACAATTTAAATGATGAAAGCATCCTGCCACTCTCTCCGTCGAACTTGCTTACACTTAAATCTGACGTCATACTGCCACCAACTGGACAATTTGTATCTACAGACCCTTACACACATAAACAATGGAGACACGTTCAGTACATCGTGAACCAGTTTTGGAACAGATGGCAAAAGGAGTTTTCGCAATTACTCCAGATCAGACCAAAATGGAATATGCTGAAAAGATTGTTTCGCATCGGTGATACCGTGTTGTTGAAAGATGATTGTGAGTGTAGTCTATGGAAAATGGGAAAAGTTCAAAACGTGTTCGCTGATTCAGATGAAGTAGTTCGAAGTGTCAAGTTCTTAGTGTTCGATAGACAAAACGGTACCAAAACGCTTCTGGGGCGACCAATTACAAAATGTGTTTTACTTGTTGCAAATGATGTCGATTCCCCGTACGAAAGTTCAAGATCTCCAACTCGAGTAACTTTTCGATCTTGAAAGGGAGCCAAGTATTAATGGTAGTCACA
Source organism: Cladonema radiatum (assembly GCA_025330745.1). NCBI lineage: Eukaryota > Metazoa > Cnidaria > Hydrozoa > Anthoathecata > Cladonematidae > Cladonema > Cladonema radiatum. Next base: position 2,363 of record JANSTP010134114.1, on the reverse strand, counting down.
TTAATGGTGTTTTTTATAAAAGAAAATTGAATCCAAGTAATAATATTTTAATCTTTTAAAAAATTCAGCCATAAATCCAAAAATAAAGTCATTAACAGTTAATTGACTTTTGAAAAATTAATTGCGTTAAATGCAATTATTATACAACCTTATGAAATCAGTTATTAAATGTTATGTTTTGTTAATAGTGCAGGAGATTTGGGTCAAATTTAATCGAAACGTCAAAAAAATTCAAAACAAGCTCAAATTTTCAGTAACGTATGTTTGTTGAATTTGCTATGACATACTAAAACCCCACCAACCATAAATATGCGGAACTGGTTTCAATTTTAAAGTTTTTGAACTTATTCCAAAGGTGGTGACGTCATCAATCTTCCATTTATTTCGGTCAAAAAAGAAAAGAATAGGCGAAAATTAAATAATCTTTTAAGTTAAATAATAATTTTGAACCAATCTGACAAATATATATAACAATCAAACGAACAAATATTTCCATTGGAAAATGAATGCAAATGTCACAGTTTCCCTGCGATTGTTTCTCGTAAATAACATCATCTCATATATCACTAAGAATATTGAATATATTTCCATGGTCAATCTCCTCCCACTCTTCAAATGATTCTTGCTGCAATACCTATTTGAAAACAAACAATTACACATTTGCTAACTGTTTTTTCAATTTTTTCTCTAAAGTTTTATCAACCGATTAGTCAATCTTATCACTTACCTCAGCATTTTCACAGATATCACTACTACCCGTCTTGCAAGAAGGAACACATAACATCGACATATTCTGTGAACTGAATCCACAGTTTAGCTGTTCAACTATGGACCTTCATCTGTTCTTTATATTCGTTTAGTCGTAACTCCAATCTGTGGAGAGCATTTTTGCAAGGCAGATCCATACAATCTGTTGAAAAAGATTTGAAACATTCCTGAATCGTTGCGATATCATTTTCTGACATTTTTGACATAACGTTACTCAGTAAGAGATTTTGAATTGCAGAGTCGACCAAAATAAACCCTCGCACAGCTCTTGAATAAGCTTTTCCCGAAAAAATATGTGGTAAGGAGTTTTCTGCGTAGACTTCTTTTAGCGCATCTTCTAACCCAGACCCACTCATTTTGTATCCAATGGCTCCAATGAAACTCATTAGTGTATGAAAGCCTCCTAACCGGCATACTACATTCAATTTTTTTTCAGTTATAAAACCATATGCTTTTAACCAAAGTGGTTGGTCAAATGTGATTATAGGAGTTTCAATGTTAAACTTTGATGCTTGATTTATGACAAATGACAAAGTCGAATAGATACAAGACAGGTTTGTAGGCTGTAAATCAATGATGGAGAGCATGAAAATTTCTGAATTAGCATAATTTTCATCGTTAGATTTAAAAAATAGTTGCTGCATAAGACCACACCATAATGGTCGACATTTTTGTGGAGTTGAAAAATATCTGCAAGAATGCCAGAAGATTTCAGATTCTAAGTTAAAAATATCCTTCTTCGCAATATTCAAAATTCTTATCGCCACTAAGTTTAGGAAACTTTGAAATTTTGAAGGCCCATCATATTCTAGAATTGGTATTCCCCTTTTTCTAATGATTTCACGAACAGGCTTCTTTTTTTTCAATCTTTTGATGTTATATTCCTGATTAACGGTGCCTTTGTAATTGTCTTTTGGCATTACTGAGACAACGACACCCATCCCATGAAATGCGCCTTTCCTGTCAATGGTTGCGATGTTGTGGTCGACATTGTCAGCACTCCACTGCACAAAAGAATCAGCAGGTATATTTGATAGTGGTTAGATTTCTGACTCGAGAACGGATTGCCTATATAATGTAACTTCATCTGATGTAATGGAGAAACCGAGTTGGGACAGGTATTGGATAAGCCATTTGGAACCGAATGCTTGATCTAAGTCTACTCCAATGCCAAACAGCAAAGGAGGAATCGAATTTCGTTTTGTCGCTTTAACGATGCACTGAGCCAAGCTTTCTTGCTTAACTTTTGATGTTGTAAAATGACTGAGAAAATATTTTAAAAGCGATGGGCTCCAATTTAATTCACTTATATCAGAAGGATTAGGATAGGTCTCAGATAGGTCTTGTTCTCTAATCTTTGCTTTGATCAAATTCGCTGCAAGGTTAAGAATTCTTTTAGACTCATTTTCTATTGATTTCTTTTTCTCTTTAGACTTTTCATTGATCAAATAATCAGCCATTTCTTTAAAATAAATTACATTTTCTCTAAGAGTATGTGATGCTGATATTTTTCAGTTATAGTCCAGGCTCTAGCATAGGAACCCGTAGAAAACTAAATAGTAAGGGGAAATTTCTTCACAAATGTTTCAAGTAAT
>JANSTP010134003.1:1334-12651 GCA_025330745.1 Cladonema radiatum | reverse complement strand
TACACATTTGAGAATTTCTACTGAGCAAAATTTTATGACAAGTGAACTCTCTAAAGATAATTATAATTTGAGTGAAAATTTGAATACAAAAATCTAAAATATTTATCATAGACATGCCCTTCAGACATTATACAATTAAAAACAATTAATTCTATTTCTATGGCTATTTTCTAGCTGTCATAAACTTTTAACCAATGAAAATTTATATTTTTCAAAACATTGGGAAATTATCAAATCAAAAACAGCTAATGAGCTATTCTGTACCTGTATTTTGACTATAATAAACATTAAGCTTTGTAGAGAAACTCACATAAAAATATGGCGCATAAACGAAGCAGACTTAGCCTCGAAGAAGCTGTAAACTTCTGCTTATAGTTGCTGAAAATAACGATGAATCCTGTCAAATCAGGAAGAACAATATGTTGAATGGTTGTTTTCTTTAGAGAATCCAGTGGGAAACAAAGGTAAGGTATTTTTTCTTGTGCTATCTTATTCTGTCAGTCTTACTCTCCTGTGTTTTCTTCCCATCTTGAGCACAGCTTTCTGTGCTAATATGAACTTTGGTTCCTTCAAAGATATTTTTCTGAGAGCTGTTCTACTTTTATATAAAGTCATTATGGTGTTTGCCTCCCTAAGAAAAACTTTTATTTATTGTAGACTGTTGTTGGATAGCGGTGGTGGGCAGCTACAAGCAAGAATTTTCAGAGGCAAATTGAAGAAAGAATCTGATATCTATGGAATCATTAGCACCTAATGAAGGAAAAGAAGTAACACCACAACAGTATTCTAGGCAATATAAATACTGATGTTGAGAATGTTGTAGACACTCAAAATAGCAATGACAATAAAAAAACTTATACGAAATCCATGCAAAATACGTTATGCTCTACTCCTGAAAGAGAACGTGGGATATATGCACGTAATGCTAGTACAAAAAATTCTTCTTGACAGTGGGATTCTGCTACGTTTTATAAGAAGATATTTGGAGAAGACTTATATTTATTCTCTTTCAATGTATAAAACTTATGTTTGGGATTCTTATGTGCTTTTTGTTTGTTTTCGAACTCTTTTTTCTCAATTTTTTAGAGTTTTTGTGTAAAAAACACATCTTTTTGATGAACCACTAGTGGAAGCGTACTTGTCCGATTCATTTGAAATTTTCTGAGCATGTTCCTGGATAAATTAGCAACATTTTTTAGTGCAGACATTTTCTCCAGTTCCTTCTACTTAGAAAGATATGGACTTATTTACAGAAAAATTTACTGTATTCTGCAGTTTATGACGTCACGAAATCTACCATTTTGAATAATAAGTCAACTTTTTTCCCCAAATTTTTGATTTTCAGAAAGATAAATTATATTGTAATGTATGTATGAGGGGTTTTGTTTATATTCCAAAGAGAAAAGTTTTTATAATGATTTTTTTATGTTACTCAAAATTCCTTAATTTTCGGGTGGTATCGAAAGAGTTAAATAAAGTTGCTGAAGTAATTCCAATACATAAGAAAGGTGGTAAAACCATTGTTAATAATTACCGACCCATTTCTTTACTTTCAAATATAAGTAAATTAATTGAAAAAATTGTAAGGGATCGTCTGTATAAATTTCTGGAAGAAAGGAACTGCTTCTACAATAAGCAATTTGGATTTAGAGATAAGCATTCAACTAACGATGCTTTTATCAAGCTCATTTCAGAAATTCAAAAAACTATAGACAAAGATGGATTTGCCTGCAGCGTATTTATAGATTTAAGCAAGGAGTTCGATAATACGGTGACTCATTTAATTTTACTTGATAAATTGGAAGTTTGTGGGGTTCGGGGGCTAAGTAATAACCGGATGAAAACTTATCTTTGTGACAGATTTCAATACACCAAAATAAACAACTCAAAATCAGAAGTTAAAAGAATTTGTTTTGGCGTTCCTGAAGGGTCGGTTCTGGGTCCGCTTCTTTTCTTAATCTTTATCAATGACCTCTTCATGACTTTGAAATACTCTATGTCAATTCTATATGCTGATGATACCAATCAAACAGTTTTCAGCAAGTCCTTAAAAGAAATCAACCGTAGAATCAATTATGATCTTGCACAGCTCACAACTTTGTTAAGAGCTAAGTTTAAACTCTGCTTGAATACAAACAAAACTGAAATTCTATTATTTCGATCAAAGACAAAGGTTATTGGAAAACATCTAAATTTTAGACTCTCAGGACAGGAGCTAAGACTATCAAGCAGTGTTAAATACCTAGGTCTAATCATCAATGAACATTTGACATTTAGAGAACATGTAAATATTTTAAAACTAAAGGTTTCTCGTGCAACAGGGCTATTAGCTAAACTTCGCCATTTGATAAGTCAAGATCTGTTGAAAATGATTTATTCGAGTGTTTTCCACTCAGACATTTTGTATGGCTGTCAAGTCTGGGGTCAGAAAGACTCGGTGATAAGAAATGAAATCATAAGAATAGAGAATAGATGCCTAAGAATTATCTCATTCAAAGACTACAGACAACCTGTCAAACCCCTATACAAAAGATTTAAGATTTTCTCTCTTGATAAACAGGTCATGTATGATATATTATTTTTGTATTTGATTGTCTTAACAAAATCAGTCCAGAAATTTTTCATCAAGACTTTTGTAAATTTGAGACACAACATCATCATCTCACAAGGGGTTCTCAATACGACCAATTAGTTGTTCCAACAATTCATACTCAGGACTATGGAAGAGATTCAATTAAATCTAAGATGATCATTAACTGGAATAATCTTATGAAAAAAATATTTCCTAGCAAATCACCACTTTCAATTAATCGCTCAGATTTTATTTTCTTCGTAACAACATTTCTTTTGAATTCTTAGTTGATACAGTGAAACCTGTATAAGACGACCACTCTATGGACCATTAAAAAGTGGTCTTCTTAGGCAGGTGGTCTTCTTTTATACACAAGGATGCCACTTTTCCGGAAATATCCGAAATTCTGGTTTTTTTTATAGTGTTGGTTTATATTCCAGAACAAATATATAAAAGAAATATAATGTTCTTGTGGTTGTGATATCTTCACTTTGTGGTAACTTTCTAAATATGTCAACTTTATGTAACAAAAAATATAGAAAATTGCCATGAAATTACCAAATTTCTTTCCGTGCCAGCCACTCATTAAATTTGCGTTGAGATTTTCCGGATTTTTAAAAACTGATCAGTGACATCCTTGTATACAGGTTGAAAACAAAAAGATGCCATTTTAGGACCAAGAACTTGTGCTCTTTATAGGCAGGTGGTCTTCTTAGAGAGGTGGTCATTTTAACAGGTTCCACTGTATATAGTTCAAATTATTTATTCATTTACTTATTTATATATTTATTTATCTATTTTTCTTCTACTTCGTTTTGTTCTTCTTTTCACATGATGACTTGGTCAATTGGCTACTCTTCTTGATTTCGGCATTCCATCCCATCTGGTCAATATCTTTTATATATATTTCAGTAATCCTATCAAGTACCTTTTATTAGGGGGGGATGAAAATTAAGATTTTTTTTGCCCATTTGCCAAAAGTTGCCATTCATGGCCTAAAACCAAAAAATATTTGAGAAAAGTCTGTGGCAACATTTTAATGCCTGCCACGGGCCCAGTCCCATTTGACCTTCCCCGTGAATAGGCCCTCTGTGGAGATGAAAATTTTTGTTTTTCAAAATATAGACATCCTACATACCATTTTAAAGCAAATTCTATGCTGATTAAGAATCACATTAGAATCTATGCCTGAAAATCTACATGTTTTGAGTTAGGGACTTATCATTACTGCCGTTATGACCAGTTTTGTGTGATTGTCTATACTGCCATTCTCTTAACAATTGATCCTTCGATTGATTAAATAAATGTTTTTCTTCACACACTACAATGGCCCTAGTCACATAAAGATCATTATATTGTACTCATTAATTCATTAATCTCTCAAGTCATGTGAGTTCAGGTAATGTTTCAAATCTCATATTCTAGATTGTGAAGGCTATAAAAATTGACACAAATTTAAATGATTATCTATAATTATACCTTAAAACATTCAGTATCTTGTCAAAAATGTATATCTCCCCTTCAAAAAGTTAGTTCTAAGAGAAAAAAAAGGGTATGGTCTAATATTTTTACTCATTGTTTATTCTGTTATAGGTTGATTCTTACTTAAAATATTAGATTTGAAACACCTGAACTCACATGACTTGTGAGATTATAATGAATTAATGAGCACAATATAATGATCTCGATGTGACTAGGGCCATTGTAGTGTGTGAAGAAAAACATTTATTTAATCAATCGAAGGATCAATTGTTAAGAGAATGGCAGTATAGACAATCACGCAAAACTGGTCAAAACGGCAGTAATGATTAGTCCCTAACTCAAAACATGTAGATTTTCAGGCATAGGTTGTAATGTGATTCTTAATCAGCATAAAATTTGCTTTAAAATGGTATGTAGGATGTCTATATTTTGAAAACAAAAATTTTCATCTCCACAGAGGGCCTATTCACAGGGAAGATCATATGGGACTGGGCCCGTGGCAGGCATTAAAATGTTGCCACAGACTTTTCTCAAAATATTTTTTGGTTTTAGGCCATGAATGGCAACTTTTGGCAAATGGGCAAAAAAAATCTCTCATTTTTACATTTTTACATCCCCCCTACTTTTATATATCCTTTGACATACCTAAAGTTAAAACATTTCTTAAGTTAAAATATATGTATGATGCTCTGAAGATGTATGTATGTGTATCCTGTCTTCTGTGTATGTGTGTGTTTATTACGATAACTTTTTCTTTTTCTTTTTTTTATGTTTTTGTATAGGTTTGGCTATTATGTACAAGGTGTTTCGGAAGCCTTCCATACTCTTTCTCCTACCACTTGAGAAATACACAATTATTTTTATTTGTATATGTATTATAGGTAGGTAGGTAGGTAGGTATATTTTGTTACCAATAAAATCATTAAAAATACAACATAAAAACCATTAAAAATACAAATGAAGAGAGACAAAAAAAAGACGAAAATTATATATTACAAAAAAAAAAAAAAAAAAGGTAAGGTAAAAACAAAAGGAAGTCATTAAAAAACTAAAAATTAAAGTTATGGTAACAGGGATGACACAAAACAAACTAAAGCCCAATTTCCATTGTGGTCCCTTAAAAATATATAATTAAGAAAAAAAAAAAAAAAAAAAAAGAAAAGAAGAAGAAGAAGAAGAAGGATTAATGAGTGTAAAAATTGGTCTCCCTATTTGAAATCTCATTAAAAAAGTGACGTTTAAAATTATGCTTAAACGTGTTGAGGCTTTGAACTTCTTTAAGGTCTTTGTCCAGTTTGTTCCAATGGGAGGGGCAAAATAAGAAAAACTACTTTTGCCATACTTGCTCTTAGGTGTGGGCTGGATTAGGTTTTGGAAAGACCTCCTTGTAGAAATCGAACTTTCTTGCACTTTGCAGTATGTCACTAATGTATGCAGGGGCCCTAGCATTAAAATACTTATATACGCTAGCATTAGATATTAATAAAAATCTTTCATGAACCGGTAGTCAATTGATTTCACGATAATGCTCCGCGCTGATATGAGTTCTTGCGTTTAATTTCAAGCAAAACCTTATACATTTTCTTTGTGCCACCTGTAATTTATCTTTTAATTTCTTATTAAGTTTTGGATACCAAGCGAGGCAGGCATAATCAAAATGAGGCTGGATAATTGCATTACAGAGAAGCCTTCTAAGATCAGGAGTAAGGAACTTCTGTTTCCTATTTAAAAAAGCAAGCTTTGAATTAATTTTCGTTAAAACCTTGCAAACCATTGATTCCCCGTCAAGACTTTCATAGAGAATGCAGCCTAAATAAGTAACTTGCTTATGTTGTTGAATACGTCATTGAAAGAAATATTTAGGCTCTCGATCTTTTTCCTTTATTTCTTAGGACAAAAAAGGATACTTTTAGTTTTGTCTTACCCAAAATGAATGCTTAATTGATTATCAATGAACCAAGCGCATAGGTCAGCAAATTCTCTATTTAAAAAACCCTGTTGATTAAATTAACTTCTTTCGATTGAAAAATTAAACATGAATCATCTGCACACAAATAAAGACTAGGTAGGCATATCATTGACGTATAATAAAAATAGTAGGGGACCAAGGATAGATCCCTGTGGAACACCACAATTTAGTTGGGCAGGTGCAGAAAGTTCGTTTTCTAGGCAAATACAAAAGAATTGATCTGAGAGGTAAGATTCAAACCACTCAATTGTTTTCGGTGAGAAATTGAGCGCTGATAGTTTCTTTAGCATAATCTTATGGTCAATAGTATCAAAGGCCTTCTGTAGATCAATAAGTATCATCCCTGTTACCATCCCCTTTTCAAAACCTTGAAATATTTTATTGTGTAAATGTGTCAAACACGTGTCAGTGGAGTGATGACTTCTAAATCCTGATTAGTATTTGTATAAAATATTATATTCTTTCAAATAACTTGACAAGGGTTTTTTCTCCTGTAGCGTACTCATAGATATTCGGAAAGCTTTTGATAGCGTTGATCACAAGATAGTTTTGGGAAAACTTTCTTTTGAGATAAACTTGGGTGTATCGTGGTTGTATATATATTAAAGTTGATGAATCTAGTGACAAATTATTAGTTGAACATATTTCTGATTTGAAAGAAACTTTTCCAGATTTTGATTTCCAATCACATTTGAAGAAAAGCGTACTTCCAAAGTAATTACTGAAGTTCGTTGTTGTTGGTGCTTTGGTATCGAGTTGATATCCTATTTGGAGTTGATATCCTAGTAGTGAGAAATTTCTCTTTATTTTGCAATTAGGTATATATTTATTTTACTTTCAAATTATTTTTTGTGTCTGTTTGTTTTTTAAATTTTAATTTGACTGTGTTTTTCTTTTGCTCGTGAGCACTAAAGAGCTTTGTAATGTCTGCAAGAAAGTTGTTAAGAAGAATCATAAAGCTATTAATTGTGACAGTTGTAAGCAATGGACACATCTAAAGTGCAATCTGTTAGATGATAAGACATACACATCTTTACAAAAAGACTTTTCAAGTTGGTTTTGTATAAAATGTTTGTAAGAGATCTTGCCTTTTCTTTCTGAAAATGAAACAGCTGTGAATATTCTATGCACTCTCTCAACTAGACAAAACAGTCTTATAACTAAATTCAATAGTCTAATTCAGAATCGAGCAAATAATACTGACCATCAATACTTTAAACCTGAAGAAATGTCTTCTGTGGCTTCTGATCAATCTGACATGATTCTACAACTTAATGTTTCCTCTTTGTCTTTTCATATTAATAGAATTTGAAATTTTATATCCTCTTTTAGCAAGAAGCCTTTTGTGTTTGCTGTGACTGAAACCAGGCTTAAAAGTAATAAACACTGTTTAGTTGACATTGACTTCGATGGGTATTCTTTTGAGCATTGCTCAACAGAAACTTCAAATGGTGGTGCTGGACTGTATATAAGAAATGATTTAAACTATATAGTCAGGGATGATCTAATAATATATAAATCTGGTTGTGTTGAATCAAAGTTCATGGAAATACTCTCACCACATAAGAAAGAAATAAAAAATAAATTGATTAGCTGTATATATAGGCATCCACATATGTCTAAACATGATTTCAATATTATGTTGACCAAATGTTTTGAATCAATTAACTTAGAAAAATTTGAAATGTACATTCGTGGTGATTTTAATATAGATCTTCTATCTTAGGACAGTAACTCTGAAGTTTCTACTTTTTTGGATTGTATAATGAAAATTCTTTTTTGCCTACAATTTCATATCCCACCCGTGTATCAGACCGCTCTAGCACTTTAATAGACAATATTTTCACTAATTACATTTCAGATGATGATTTGGTTTCTGGCGATATCCTGATTACTATTTCTGATCGTTTTTGTCAGTTTGCAGCAATTCCCTCATTTTCTGTGTATAAGCCCCAAAAGGCATTTGGTCGCAATTTTAAAAAAACTAATTACACATTTCTCTCTGCAGATTTTGCTGCGGTAGATTGGCCTTCTCTTCTCAATCCTTATTCCCATAGTGTTGATACTTCTTTCAGCGTATTCTTTTCTAAGCTTGATGAAATTCTTGATAGGCATGCTCCTTATAAACAATTTTCTATCAACGAAATGAAGCAGCTGCAAAAACCCTGGATGACTAATTGTTTGATAAGATCTATTAAGACTAAAAACACCCTCTATAGAAAAATGCTTCAAGCTAAAGATCGGAACCGTAAATCAGCTCTGCTGGCTATTTTTAAGCAGTATCGAAATAAGGTTCTGCATCTAACAAGGCAATCTAAATCTGACTATTTTTTTCACTTCTTTGAGGAAAATAAATCTAATATGTTCAAGACTTGGCAAGGTATTAAGAATATTATTAAGACAATTTGTAGCATCAAATCTGGCAATCTGCTGTGCACTTCTAAACAAAATATTAGTCAAACTTTCAATGATTATTTTTCTTCAATCCCAAAGAAGATTGATGGCGGGATTATCAAAACCCAGTCTAATTTTAGAGGTTATTTATCTGACTCACCTTCTGAATCGCTCTTCTTTCGACCAACTAATCAAAAGGAAATAAAATCCTGCATCATGAAGTTCAAGAATCGTGCAGTATGTGGCCCTTCTAGTATCCCTACAAATGTATTAAAGCATTGCAAAAATGAGCTTGCGTTTCCTCTTGAAATACTCATTAATCATTTGTTTTCCTCTGGTTTGTTTCCGTCTTTGCTAAAAACTGCCTCTATTGTTCCAATCTTTAAGTCTGGTGACAAAACTATGCCTGGCAATTATCGCCCAATCGCTCTGATATCAAACATTTGTAAACTTATTGAAAAACTTGTCTATGAGAGAGTTTACCATTTCTTTCATAAAAACAAATTGTTTTTTTCAAAACAATTTGGTTTTCGTTGGAATCACTCTACTACTCATGCTATGTTGCTTTCATCTGATATGATAAATGAAGCTTTGAACAAAAATAATTTTGCTTGTACAGTTTATCTAGACTTTAAAAAGGCCTTTGATACAGTTAATCACGAAATCCTTCTATCTAAACTTTCTCAATATGGAATAAGAGGAGTCGAAAATCAGTGGCTTTGTTCTTTTCTCTCTGGCAGAAATCAATCTGTTCTTATTGAAAATGTGTTATCAGGTACTTAGATTATCTCATAAAAATATCAGGTTTTACACCATAGAACTTTTCATTAACCGGAAGATAGAGCCCAAAAATTTCTCCCAACATGAAAACATGATAGAAAATCTCCAAAACATATTAGTCTTGGTTTTTTCGGCAACACTTAGTATATTCTTAGTAAGTATATACCTATGCAAATTTTTGACCAAAAAATTGGCCACACCCAGTGAATAGGGCGTAACTAGTAGGCTTTGATAGAACTCAAGACATACTTTTCTTCACAGAAAAGCGGCAAAACCAAACTAAATAAAATGTTTATTTGTTGACAATAAAGATATCTTGATATATTTTTGGTTAATATAATATTCAAGAAATATGCCAACCAAATTTTGACCACACCCTACAAGTAGGGTGCAACTAGTAGACTTTGGAATAAAGGATACTAAGTTGTTTCCTTGCATCTTATCCTGGGCTGAAAAGCCTGAAAAAGATTTCTCATAGTATATTTGGCTAAGATTAGTATATTCTTGGTAATTATCCTTTGGGAAACTACAACCAAAACTCTGACCACGTTCAGTAATTAGTAAGGTTTGATGGAAATCGAGTCATATTTTTTTGCCAGAGAAATAACGAAACCAAACTTAAAAGACTTTTGTTTCTTGAGAATGAAGATACTGGCGGTTAATATCATGTTTAATATAAGACGGCAATAAGACTCTTTAGTCTTCTACCCTGCACCTTGCTATAAAAAGTATACCTCAGTACTAGTCAAACTTTATATTTACCATTTTTATGCACAACATTCCTATTGTTACATATATTTCAAATGACTATAATTTTATTTAGTTTTCATATTTTTTTATATTTGGTGTCAATATGCTAACGCTTTTGGCCATGCTTTATTACTTTATTTATAGGTACAACCAAGTGTAAATAAAGCTTTTCACTTAGAGTAAGATTCTATAGTAAAAGATACATAGAGAAAGGGTAAGTATCATAGCAACACAAAAATCCATTCATGAAACCAGTCAATAGCAATAAAAACCTGTTGGTTCTCATTTAGCAGGGGCAAGTTGACATTTTTGGCTCAGCTTTTGTCAAATTTAAGTAGAAGATAAGAGACTTGTAAACCTGCATGGATAAACAAGTGTAGGCAAAAGATACAAAAATTCATTCCAATTTGGGTATAGTCAGGGCATATAGTCTAGTAAACTAGGGCAGTGTCTGGTTCTATGAAAAAGGCACAAAATAGTTAGAAAAACCTATAAAATTAGACTTTTTACACCTTTTCTAATCAAAAAGGGCAAAATAGTTTTTGACGGCAAGGAAGTGTCTGATCTTCGGACTGTTAATAGTAGTTTGAGAGCAGGATTGATAATAGTTATTATGATATTGAATCCCACCATGGTTTGGTGGTTTATCACTAAGAAACTAAGAGGTAAAAACAGTAAGAATATCAAAGTTAAATATGACTAAATATCATAATTACAAGCCTCTTTTCTTTGATATGAAATTCAGAAGAAAATGTGCATGCCCTGAAATAACTGCCTGACATCAGGCAATGCCCTACAGAAAGTGCTATATGTCAGGTAGGTTGAAGTTCAGCAAAATGTCCGGTAGGCCTGATGTGAAAAACCTGTATGGTTGATTCATTGACGTGGCTCTGAAGCATGGCTTGTAACTCTAGTATAGAGGGAAAATCCTTAAAAACTTTTTAGACATTATTGTATTATATATCTGCTACATTTGGCACTTAAAGGTTTTATATTATTATTTGTAATGCACTTTAATGATAAAAAAGCATTAACAAAACTTTTTTTAATGAAAGAATGGGAAGGGCAAGAACTTCATGCTTACCTTAGCAATCAAAAATAGTACCATGTTGCACACAGACCAAATCTTGTTACAGAATCAAAGAATAAGTAACTTACTGCATTACAATGAAAGAAAAGACAAAAGTTCAAAATTAGCACAGAAATAAATAGCTTAAATGGAGAAAGATGATACATGATTAAGGCATTGCAAAATGCATTTTGTAGTGTGAATTCAGAAAATTGCAGTGTAATTAATGAGATTTTGTGCAAAATTGCCATGAAAAAAGGTTGTGATTTTTTCATGAAATTTTTATTCAGCATGGTTTTTT
>JANSTP010133892.1:0-12653 GCA_025330745.1 Cladonema radiatum | reverse complement strand
CTTGCCAAAAGCATGATAAATGTTTTGAAAAGACTACCATCAATAAAACTTCATTGGAACATTTGAAGGTGGCTTGTTCACCATGCTTAGCATTGCCTGAATAAGAAATATCATTACTTCAAAAAGAGGAAAAAAATAGTTATTTACAGCAACAACATGAAGAATAAGTAATGTTTAACAAAATAAGATAACAAGAGTACGTAGCAGTTCAAACACTTCCTTTGCTACAACTTTATATCCATATTAACACAATAGCGATATAATGAACACTTGACATTAACATTAACATGAATGAACACTTAAATTTTCTGTCCCCTGAAAACAAACATCTTTCCTCCATTTTATTTATTAAACACTCAATTTAATGAGCCCAATTTTATGAGCAATTGTATGAGCCCAAAGGAGTTTCATTATCTTGAAATTCTGCTATCACTGGTATTATCAAAAGGGCTGAGGTATTGATAATTAAATCGAAGATTGCAGAATTATAAATATAAATGAAAGCTACAAAGCTTCATATCCAGAGGCAGCTGGTTCATTTTACTATAAAAGAAAATGTCAAATAGCATGATGTCACTTAATTAAAAGAAGCTGGAGTAAGTGAGCTGATGTTTGTCATATTTCTTGCCAAAAGTTAACAGAAACAAGTGAATAAAACAAATTCATTTCCGATAAGAACTTTTCAAGAGGTCTGATGCTTAGTCTTACAAAAACATGATGTTTTTGAAGTCAGTTTTCGAATTTTAATTACCTAAAACATATTTTGAATAGAACTTTCTTTGCTAATAATAAATGCAATAATAATAAGATTGGGGCAATTTTTCTATACACTAGATGACATCACAAATTTTAAATTTTTTTAGGGAAATTCCCTAAGTGACAAACTTTAAGATCAAATATCTCAAGAATGAAATTTCAGATTGAGATGAAATAAAAACTGTCCTATAATTTCTTTCCCTCTTTCATATGAACCAAACTTATATTTTCACCTTGGAATCCCTTTAAAAGACAAATTTTATTGCCTTATATTGAAGAAGGTTTCATATCGTATAATTAAGAGGGGAAAATTTCTGGATAGTACAAAATCAGGCTGAAAAAGAACGGAAAAGAATGAGAAAAAGCCCATAGTGCTTCAAAACTTTCTGTTTCTACAGCAATTTTTCCACCTTCATGACTTTAGTAACAATGACAGCAAAAGTCATAGACAGCCAAGAAAATTACCTAAGAAATCTATTCTTTTAAGATTTAAATCAGAAATAATAGATTATTAGAATAATTTTCATAGCGAAAACTGATAAACTAGCAGATTAACTGTGTAATACATTGAACATTTTAGAGACATCACACATGCCAAACTTCATGATTTTAGGAAAAGTATTTAAAAACTGCAATAATATTGTTTATCCATTTTAGACACAAATAAACCTTAATATAAAGGAGAGCATAGATATAATATTATTAACTAGATTAATAAGTTTGCATATTTTTCTAAGGCAAGCAAAGTGAAGCTGAAAAGTGTTACTAAAAGTCATGTGATCTGCCATTGAAATCAATAAACTAGGCATATAACTCGAAAAACTTATATAGTATATAATTTTATATATAAAATATTCTTATAAAATATTATTAAAATCTTTTTATCAAATAACTTCATAACTTTATATATTACAGATTACAGAAGCATGGTGAAAACTGTTTTGAAAGAATACTTTTGGTAGGATCCAGTGGTGTAATCTCACGATCGTCCGATGGTTTCAGACTAAAAAATTAATAGCGGACAAGTAAAGAAATTAAATTCAAGTTCTTTGATAGCCCGACTGGACGACCGAAAAATAATTTAAGTAGATGTTATAGTTATAAGAAAATTCATAGTTAAATTGTTTTTTTCATGTATCTTTTACTCTTTTCAACAGAGAAAAGTAATATCTAGACATTTTTATGAAAAACAATTTTTTATTATGCTAGTTTTCTTCTTTGCACAACAAGAGAGCAACCTCTCCAAATTGCTTACATAATCTTCAATTTAAAAAGTACATGCATTTTTTAATAGAAAGGATAAAAAATATCTCTGGTTTTTTATCTCTTCTTTTTTAAGCTTGGGTTTCGTGTTTGGGATTCACGATATATACGTCTCCCAGGACCAAGGATGTTTTAATATTATTGTGAGGGAAGGCTTTACATTTGATATGAATAGAAACAAGTTTAGTTTTATGCAAAAGTATTTAGCTTTGGCTTAACTGAGTGAAATTCGCCAAATTTTTTTCTGGCAAGTGAAATTTTTTGCAGAAAACCAATTTTTTTCTCAACCCTTTTTCTGGTTGTCCAACAGGACAAGTGCTCAAAAAGTTAGGTTACACCACTGGGATCAGACTTAATTACAAAGATCTTATAGATTCCGAAAAGAGAGTCACAGAGAGCTATAACAAATTCCAAAAAACTATAAAAATGTAGATCATATTGCATGTATGTTGTGGCCACCTCACAGAAAAGCGCCACAAATCCTCTTACATAACATACCATGTCCGCAACCATGTTGCAATATAATTGCAGAAGGTGGCATCACCCAGCAAGTTTCTCAGACAGACAAGACGAGATCCACAAAAAACAAATAAACATTGGCCGCATGAAATCCATGCCATTATCATTATCTGGAGTGATATGACCAGGTGATTCGGACGAGTAAGCGTCATCTGCACTATCGATGGCACCCGCCAGATTCAAATGACATGGAAAGACAAAACAAAAAATATAAAAAAAAATAAAAATTAAAAAACAAAACAAAAAATAAAATAAAATCACAGATATCAACGAAAGCATAGTAAAAATTACTGCTTAACAATATTACAAATTTATAAACAAGCTAGGAGACCAGCTCCAAGAGGCAATTAATTTAATTGAAATTTAACTTGATTCTTATGGAATAAGTAAAGCATGAATTAATTCATTGGCAGATGTACCATATTTACAAAACTCAGTAGAGTGCTTATTGAAAAATGTTCTCATTGTCTTTTAAAGAAATTGTTGGGAAGCTCCTTATATAAAGTATATTGAAACTCTTATATATAGTATATTGCACCAGAAAAAATATAACCAATGTAATGTTGAAGATTCTTCCACCTAAGCACCTTTCAGTTTTTACTATTTTCTAGAATGTGTGTGTTTAATAAGAAAATATCAGCCCTACAAAAAAGTCAAAATTTGTGCGTTACTGACCAGGTAAAGGCTTTTCGAGGGTGGGAAAACTCAATGCATGTTGGTAACATAAAGTTGCAAAAATAAAGTTCAAGAGAAGTCTGTTGAAGAAAAACTTTTGGTTAACTTTGAAAAACCTTTGGTTTGCTTGCCTAGCATGGTATCCAAACCTCACAGTCAATATGAAAAATAAATTGCAAATTACTCAAAATAAATGCATTCCGAATTGCTTATGGCTTCCTGCTAGAGAACACATTGACTTCTCATCTTTTAAGAAAATAAATTGGCTGCATTTTATTATTATTATTATTATTATTTACTTCATTTTTCCTTTTTCGCCTCTTCCCCTTTAAATGGGACGACAATGGAAATCTAGCCTTTGGCCTTTTTTGTGTTATCCCTGTCACCATACCTGACCCTTTTTTGCTTGTTTGTTTATGCCTTTTCTTAATTTTTCCTCTGTATATATTGTAATTTTTAACTTTTATTATTTATTTTTCATTGTAAATTTATTAATGGTGACGAAATATAACTTACTTACTTACTTACTTACTTACTTACTTACTTTACTTTTTTCATATATGTTTTAGCATAGTTTCCAAAAAAAGAAATTGAAAACTTCAGCGGGAACGGCTTTTCTATGGTGAGATAAACAAATAATTGTTACTTTTGATCATTTTGTTTAATATACACATATTTTTACTTTATGGTTCATTTCTCATTCTTACGATATGGCACAAAATGATAAATATACATACAAAAAAAGATTTTAATGTGCTATTTTAATGTGCTATTCTATACCTTTCATGCAGAGTCTTGAATCAGATATTAATTTATCAACTAATTCTTTCTTCCCAAAATATATCAATGCACACTTCATTTCTTTCCAGGATAAATCTTCAATTTTATCTAGTAAACAATCCAATAATTTAAGCTTTAGCTCCTTACGATTGGTTTTGCCATCAAAAATGTATTGATCAATTTTGTTGTCTTCTAAGCCAACTAAGCGAAGTATAATTTGTAATTCTTCTTTTCCGAGCCCTTCAATCAGCATTTCCTTTTTGGCTAAAAAGATCAAGTTCAAGAAAAATATAAAAAACAAAACCATTACATACAACCATATGAAAAATAAATTATTAGCAATGTTTTTATATAAGTAGTGAAAAAACGTATATTACCAGCTGCTAAGCTGAAATAATATAAAATAAAAGAAATGAATATTTCCAGAGTAATGTCGGCTAAACTCAACACTTTTAACTTGAATAAGGTCAGTTCTAGAAAATCAAGGCAAAGTATGGTTTGTGTGAAAAAGGCACAAAATATTTAGAAAACCCACTAACATTACAGGGTGTTAGCAAGAAATTCTGGTAATGGTTCGTTATGCTTGAATTGGGAAAAAAATAATGGCTACTCTTCTATGATCCCCACCATGGTTGGTGGACAAGAAAGATTTTTGAGTCTAGATTGCCTAAAACAGCTATTTTAGCCCTTTAAATGATGGTAGAAGAGGCATTCAAATAGTCAACTTAAGAAGCTTTTTTATATTAATTTTCAATTTTTGAATGTCAAAATGTAAGTCCAATGGCACTGGGGGATGTATTATATCGTGAATCCTGAAAAAACCAAGCTTCACTCCCAAAGTTCAATCTTCTGTCTTAAACTTTTGTGCCAAACTCTCTTGACGTCAACATTCATACCAATGGGTGTTGTGAACTCCATCAAGAGAGGCCTTATGAGAACATATGAAAATATACGAACCTCTGATGTTTCTATGCCAAGGTCCATTCCATTTATCTCCATGAAAATAATTAAGTTCGATCACCTAAAAAATTTTCCTCACATACCAAGCCGTAAAATAACTGCCGGTCATCGGACAATGTCCGGCAGAAAATTCTATACGTCAGGCAGAGAAGATGCCCTACCTGACATATTCTCTGGTTGAGTTTCACTTAGAAAAGAGAAGATAGGTTGATGGTTAGCAGAAATGTCCGACAGACATGCAAAAATTATTTTAGGGCCTGCATACTACAAATTAAAGGTCGGTAAACCATAGAGATTAAACCATGTAAAATGTTTGGATGATAATATTTATTATTTGTTGACTTATTTTTAGTGCTTGTTTTTATGCACATTGTTTTTTGCAATATTGTTTTATCATGCTTGTAAATGTGACTTCCATAAGATTTACAACAAAAGGAATATGAAGATGTAGTAATATATTGATTCTTTTCTTTTTTCTTTTTTTTTTTGACCATTGGGAAAGTTTAAGTTTTTTTCGATTGGGAATGGTCCGTCAAATGGGATCTAGTAACACTAGCTAACATCCTGCATTAATCTTTTCTATCCTTTTCTAATCAAAAAGGGGTAAAAAAGATACTGTTCAGAGGTAGGGCAGCATCCGATTTTCAGACTCAAAAAACGCTCAAAAAGGCACTGTGGATGGATTTATATATAATGATTTATTAGTATCTTACACGATTAAATGGTGATTTTAAATTGTGTGAAGCTTAGTAAGAAAATAATATAGTGAAAACAAGAATTAAATTAATCCGATCAAAGAAATCAGTTAGAGAAAAGTACGTACAAGAATTATTTGCTATTTTTAGAATGCGAGATTGTGAAATGCATTAAAATATTATTGAGTACACAAGGCTGTTTCTACAAGGGAAAAAATTGGTGATCAAAAAAAATTTTATCATAATTTTGCCAGTTTACTTAGGTAGCATGTTATTGATATAAAAACCATGTAAGAGTCATAGACTTATATAGAATACTAGACCGGACACAAAGCATTTTGCATGGTTACAAGATGTGTTACCAAATAGGCTACCATTTTTGTTAGTCTTGTTTACGAAATGCTACAGCAGGTTAATTGACGATGCAGACTAACAACAAACATGGCTACTGATGAGAAAAATTGCAACGCTATTGTAGCCAATGTCCAGTCTAGTATTCTATATAAGTCAAGTATATATATAAGTAAGTATATAAGTAAGTATATATAATGGTAAGAGTACATAAAATGTGAATATAAATAAGTTTCAAAAAATATTTTTCTATCTTCCTGAAAGCTGTTTGCTAACTTTTTAAAAAACAATTTTGATAACACACCAATTTTATTTCATATATCAGAAAATTAAGTCCTAAATTTATCTACCTTAAATTGATAGTTGGCTTTGAATGCTAGGGATTCATTTGAAATTAAAACACAAAACAAATTTTAAATATAGAAAGAAGCTTTTGAGTTCAAGTGTTAAATTTTATTTTCCTTTGTTTGATAGCAGAGTGAAGTATGTGAAGCATCAAATTGATTATTTGTGCAGTTAAACTGGTTTCACAACATTGAAACAATAATGAATAACATAGAAAAACTTACAAACATCCCAGTCATTTACAATTTCCATTGTACAATGTTTTAACAGCGAAATTCTACTTCCAGCAGATTACCTTCCGTAATTCATGATTATTTTTCTGTTTTTTTTTCCTTTCTTTTTTTATACAAATTAAAATGCAAAGCTATTTAACATTGACTGCATGAGCTAAAACAAAGATCTGCAGAAGACACATTGTTTAACCAATAGCAAAATTGTGAGAAATTAAATTATATTTTATATGGGAAAAAATTATGAAAAAAAAAACAAAAGAAAAACAAAAAAAATCAAAACAAACAAAAAAACAAAAAATAGCAAATAGCAGCAAATCAGAACCAAGTTCATCAGACAAATGAATTGTATGTAGAATCTATAAATCTCAAATAAAATAAAATAATAAGATTGGTAATCCTCCAATATTTTGGGCCAAAAATACATTAAACTCAAAGAATGGAATTTGAAATGGACAAAGAATATGACAATATTAATAAAATTGATTTTCCATACATGAAATCTTTTCATACAGATACTATATTTACAAATAATTCAGACATAAAAGGCTTTCAATCAAACTTTCATATCACTCGCTCTATCAAGTCGCCTTTTATTTTTTCCTAACAAAATTCAATTCAAGAAACGTATTTTATCTGACTTTGACTGTAAACAGTTAGATATTTACAAATGCAAATAAAGTGTTTAAACACAACAATCCTTGGACCAATGTATTAGTACAAAACACATACAATCCACCAATTTGTGGAATAGCTAATGTGTCCACATGATAATGAATATCAATATAAAACTAATTAGTAAGGCAAGGTTTACAAACCTCATTAGCTATGAGAATATGAGATTATCAAATATGAAATTACTGGTTGGGCAAAAAAGGCCATATTCTTCAAATTTTATCCGCACACCTGATTTTGAGGTTTTTTCAAAAAGATTTTCACTTAAAAATAACCAAGCTGTTTTTAATCACCTTTAGAAACAAAAGTTTTAAAACCAAGATGTATAACTTTTGCACATCTTTATCAAAGTTAAACACTAAAATTTAAAAAAGTAAAAAAGGACATGAAAAATGTTAAAACAATTGTTCAATATGTTTTTCTTTGATGTTTCTACCTTTTATTTCGCCTTAACTCACTATATATTTTTTGACAAAAACACAGAAGACACAATTTAAAAAGGTCTTCTTTATCCAGGTGAGCAAGATACGCGACAAAGCAGACAAAGTGATCTCAAAAAAGACTTGAATGTTTCAACTTGATTTTTGAGTAAAATCTGGCAACAAAACAAACCTGTGAAAAACCAAATCTACTTTCCTCTCAAAAATATTTTAGAAGAGAAACAATTGTTTTAGAAAGAGAAAAGAGGTTGTTACTTAACTATATATCAATCAAAATTTTTCTAAACTTCTATTTGGTGCAAAAATTAAAGAAAATATAACAGTTTGAAATAAACTCATATGTAAATAAAGCAGCCATATATATGTAAAAAACAACAAACAAATTTAAAACCAATAAATAATTTATTAAGATAAAAAACAGAAGCTTTTCATACTAGAAGTACATTATCAGGTTAAAATTCAAACGAACATCTATGATACAAATTGAAAGGTTGATAACATCTCAAAGCTTCGTTTTTTATCTTAATAAATTATTTATTGGTTTTAAAATTGTTTGTTGTTTTTTACAAATAACAGTTCGAACTTTTAATGCAATCTCACCTTTAATGTAAAGCCACCTATTTTATTTGCCACCTTGTAAAACATAACCTATTGAATTTAAGAACACTAATTGAATAGTTGTAAACTTTATAATTTAACTCGATATTTCTTAAAATTGTTGTTCATGTTTTGCACCTTATCTTGGTTATCTTTTAACATTTTTCTTTAAGCCAAAAGCATAAAAAGACACATAATAGCATAAACTTCTGATATGGATCTTATAGAAGATAATTGCATTTACCTTGCATCAGAAATTAATAGAAAGTTCCTTCTCCGTAAAGTACTTTTTGAAAAAAAATAAAATAAATGAAAAAAAAAATAAACAGGGAAGAATTGTTCCTACCAATATTATTCCATTTCAATATATTTCCAATAGGTGTAAGAAGTAATATTTATAAGTGCCATATGATTTATAAGTGCCATATTCAAATTTCTTTTATGAATAAATTAGTTTGTGTAATTAAATTACTTGTAGAAAACACTAATGAAAATCTTTTGATACATTTTTTTTCTTATTTTTTCCCTGCTAGCAATACTGCTGCAAAAATGTGAAGCTTATCAAATTTTTCAATTGCTTATTTAAAAATTTGAATGGTTTGCCAAAAAAAAAAATAGCTAATAATTAGGGAGCATTTTTTACGTGAATTATGCTAAGCAGCATATGAATATATATAAAGCAGATATCAGCCCATCCCCCTCGAAAAAAGCAAATACACAAGCAATTTTAAACTTTTCAAAAGAAACCCCCCAAAAAATGACACAAAAAGACAATAGTAGAAACATTGACATGCAGCAACGTTCAGTAATTGATTTTCAACATTGAAATTAAATAATCTATAGTAACTAAAAATTAACAAAACAGTTTATAGCCCTAAAAAATTATATATCTCACAACACTTATTCCTTTCTTTATTTGTAACAAAAAAATTGAATATAATTTGCTTATTTAAAAACATGAAATTGAGAGCTTTGTAAATAAATGTTACAATATATAGGCATTTAGTTTCTACAATCATATTACATATGCATTTATCTGTCCAATGTTCAGACATTCAGAGAAAACCATCAATTACTGCATGGGGGTTTTTTTGGGCTTGAATTTTATTTTCTTACGAGTTGTGAGATGATCAAGTGTTGGCATCATTACAGAAATTGATCCATCAATATATGCTTCTCTCGATGATACTTCAGAACTAACTTTCTTAATAATTTCATGCAAGTAACACTGCTCAGCATTCTCTTTAATAACTTTGCAAAGCGTTTGAATAAACCAAGAGCCCAAGGTTTCATCTCGAATTGATATAAAACCTGAACAAAACATGTAGGTAAATTACTACTATTGTTACACCAGAGAAATTCTTGAAAAAACTCGCAATTGATTGCTTCAGCTTAACACTACAGCAGGTATTTCAGCAATGCCCGATACGGAAAAAAAAATACATACAAAAGTAAAACAAAAACATCCAGCAATAATTCTCTAATAATATGAATCTTAAATACCTCAAAAACTTTGTCCTTTTTTAGTTTGTGCAATTTTGCTTCAAAAATAAAAAACTATTGAAAACGTTTGCCGGAATGCAAGAAAGATTTTAATTCCCCTTTATATTAGCCTTGAAATATCAGACAATAGTGTGGTTTCAGTCAATACTTTAGACTGTTTTATTTTTATTAACAAGCACAGAGTATAATTAAACAAACAACAAACTGAAAAGCTTGAAGCAGCCTTTCCTACTTAGATACTAGAACCAAATAGAGTAAAATCATTTAAAAATTTTGCTAATGAAAGAAAGAAAAAAAAGATATTAAATAAGAATACCTGGGTATGCTGATACAAAAGCTAAAACATCTACATAGACAGAAGAAAGCTTAACTTCTTCCGCTGCTCGTTTCTTTAAACCACCATCTGATGCTAATCTAGTTATTTTTCTGCCTTGGCAGGCTTGAATGAAGAACAATTTTGGCTTTCCAGCAAGCGAGGGACATTCATCGATTGTAACTCTTGAATAAACATCACTATACTTAATTGGCTTCCCATCTATATCATAAAATCTGCCTTTATTACCATGGCTTAGAATGCATATGATTAAACAATCGAAGTTCTCATTATCTTTATTATTTGCAGCATCTCTAATATCTTGAAAAAATTGTTCGTAATTTCTATCAACATACACTTGAACTTTGAAATTCAACCATTCAAATGTGTTCATCAACACCTCTACATCTTTATTTGTGCCAACACGTCTATTTAATTCATAGTCATAGTCTGGATCATCCTGAGCATGAACAGTCTTGTTGAATTGATTATTGAATATTAAGACTTTCCCACATGGAATTGAATCCATTATATAAACATCAGTTGGGTTATTCTGCACAACTACTTTTTTTATCTTTTTTATATCAGGATCTGTAGTAACAGGTGCTAAACCAGGACCATCTAGTACTAAAACTGACAGGATATCAAAAGTCAACAAAAAATGTTTTTAATAATATTTAATTCATTTCAAAAAGAGAGACAAAAATATGTTTCATTAATTGAAGACAAACAAAGTAAGTGTTCAAGGACGCAAAAGATGGGAACTAAATCATTATCTAATTGAAAAACCAAACTGATCACAACTTAATAAGACCATCTTTCCATTATTTCTTCCCAAACTATCATCCAATGGAAAAAGGAAATATGTTAAAACATAATAAGTAATAAGCACATAAACATTAACTTTCTTAAACAAAAAAACTGTTGTGCAATATACAAGCAAACAAAAATAATAATTTAATAATTTCCAAAATATCAAGCCATATATTGATATTTCCTAATCATGTCTTTACTTGCTAAGTAGTAGCAAAAGCTCTATCAGAAAAGTAAACTGAGAAAAACCTTCGAAGCATTTTTCAAATTTACAAAATGTAAAATATTAAATGAGCATGTTGATCATGAAAAGTTAACGTTCAGATCTTGAATGGTGGAATTAACTACTAACGAGCTGCATGCAGCATCGTACAACACTGAGCTGTCATATTGGCCTGACAAAATGCAGTCTTGGCCTGAAAAAAACGCAGTTCCAGCAAGGGATCCCACACAGATAAATAGCTCTTTGTCTTCACAAAATAAAAATTAGTAGGTATGAACAAAAAAAAAAAAATTAAGTTATGTTTGATTTAACATCTATGATGTCATTTATTGTTCAATGGTAACAAGCAAAAAATAAACTAAATATTTTTAGAACCATACAGGAAATTTACGTGTCAAGTTTGCTTCATTGAAGTGATAAATTTATCTTTCTTGGAAATTAAAGTAGCTACAATGCAATATGAAAGTCTTGTTATAAAACTTCTTGAAACTTGGAACGCTTGTGTTATACACTATTTGACCTTTCTCTGAAAAATGTTACAAACCCTTGTTGGAAAAGACCACCTCCTCCCCCCACCCACAATCCTAAAAAATTTTTATATGAGACCCCTTCTTCCTGCAATCTAACTTCCTCCTTAACAATATTTTTTCCTGAGCCCCCTCCACCTAAAGTTTCCTTGTTTCCAAAAGTGGTAGCCGTGATGGGTTAATGCAGCAACATTCGAAAACTAATATTTCATTTTGTCGTTTAAAATAACATTTAATAGCATTGGAATGACTGACTGTATGTTGATGAAGAAAAATTGGGAATCACAATTTTTCATGTTAATAAGAAAAATACTCAAAATTTTTCAAAATGTTTTAGCAGTTTTTTTCCAAATGCTTTCCACATAAAAACTGAATGTGAACCTATTACAGCTTATAATTGGCATCTGTATTCTAGAAAGGTTAAATCAATGATAAATCTGCCCCTCCAATTCTTAGAACAAAATATTACTTCAAAAAAGACATTTTTGAAATTTGAAATTCATTATTATCCCTTGTTCTATGTATTAACTCTAGATTTGTTAGACACTCCTGGACCACCTAAAAAATATTTTAATTTTCTGTATGATAACAAAAAAAATATTCTTGAATTAGTTTTGACCTTCTTTGAAAGAATTAAGAAAAGAAATTTATCATTTTTTCTTTTTTAGTTTGAATTTGACTTTACAAAAATTTTTAAAAAGTCACATAACAGTCTTCTATTTATTTTGAATAAATCGATTTAAAGACTGCATTCAGGCTTCTTAAAATCTGATGGTCCACGATTGCCTAATGCATGTCCTCTAAGAGACATATGTATCAAGTTATATTACGGACAAAGTTAAAATGCTGATTTGATTCGAAACTTCAAATTGAAATTTGAAAACTATGAATCTGAATTTCAAATTGAAATCAAAATTATGTATTAAAATTCTAATTTATTTGTATTTTATGATTTTGATTAAATAAGAATCAATATTTTTTGAATTTG